>PVIU01032914.1:0-13033 GCA_004026605.1 Ondatra zibethicus | reverse complement strand
GGTATGTACTCACTCATTAGTGGACCCTAGCTATAAAATAAAGGTCACTAAGCACTTAGCTCGCAAGCCCAGAGAAGCTGAATAACTAGGTGAACCCAAAGAAAGCATACACAGAACCTCCTGGAAGTTGGAAGCAAACAGGATCATCAAGCAAAAGTTGGAAGCCAGGGGCGGGGATAGAGGTGGGAGAAATTTCATCCGATGGATGGAGATAGAGACAGATACCCACATTCACATCAGAGCAATGGATTGAGCCCCCAAGGTGCAGGTGAAGAGCAGAAGGTGTGAAGTTCAGTTTCTATTTCCCAGCACCCGAGGGTTTACACGAGGTGATGATCCAGGACGGCACAACAGTCAGGATCGAGACACCCCGCCCGGGGCAAAGCTGCACAGGCTCTTTGATGAAATCAGATAGAGGCCGTCTCATTCCAAACCCTGCTCAGAACAGCACCCAAAGGTCGTTCACTCAGAGGGGTCGTTTGTATGGTTAGGAGCAGAGAGCGGAAGACTGAGAGTCACAGCCCCTCGCTGGGGGATCTGAGCTAGCTGCCTCATTTCTCAAGTCTGTTTTCTCGTCGGCAAACGGTGGAGGTGAACACCAGGTCCACCCATTCGATTTGCCTCTGTGTAGTAGAAAACAAAGACACATTACCAAAACCCAATCGATGAACAAACAGGACAGAGACACTAACATTCAAGTGCATTAGACTGGCCCGAAAGCCCTCTCGCAGGAGGTGAGCCCAGGAGATCCTGGCATTAAGCAGGAACAGAAACTGCTGCGACTCTGGGAAAGACCATTTGCAGTTTCTAGAAAGACAGAAAGCAAAGTGTACACGCACACCCTGGGACTTAGCAATTCCACCCACAGATCAAGGTTCACATATATGCACAAGGAAACATGTATGAGAATATTCATAGCAAGCACCCTGAATGACAGAATCAAGCTAGAGGGACCCTAAATAGCAGCAGTGGGACAGAGAAACGTGGCTCAGTCTGACCTCCACGGTCACCGCATCTGTACCAAACACTGACAGACTGTTTCTGTCGTCACCCCCCAAACAACACAGCACAGCAGCTGCGTCAGGTGTCGCCTTGTCATATCCTGGAGAAAGACGACCGCAGATGGAAGGTTACAAATTAAACACTAGTTTATCTAGCTCATCCTGGAACAGTATTTTTAGCATTGAGGATAACGTTTGTCAATAAGCCTCAATGGAATAATAACAGATTGAGGGGGGTTGGCGAGATGGCTCAATGGGAAAAGAGGCTTGCCGCCCAGCCTGTGAGTTCAACCACCAGAACCCACACAGTGTAAAGGCCTTTACTTCTGACCTTCACGTACACACTATAATATGTCAGTGCCCATATAGACACATGATAAAAAATGCAAAGTGTTTTTAAAGGAACAACTTGAGACACTTGTATTGGGTTTTTATACACCATTCAGTATGAGGAAAAAGATAGGAAATGTTTAATACTATTTTTAAATGAATCTTATTTTTAATTGAAACATAAAACTTGTACATAAAACGGGGTATCACATGATATCTTAACACATGTACACATCCTGTACTTGCATTTGTGTGTGGGGGTATGTGTGTGCATATGTGTGCATGTTGCTGCTTGTACCTGCAAGAACCAGAGGTCAGCATCCAATGCCTTCTTCAGTTACTCTCCATTTTGTTCTTTAGACAGGGTCTTTCCTAGAACTGAGAGTTCATCAGTTTGGTCAGGATGGCAGGCCATTGTGCTCCAGGGCTCCACTTGTTACCCCTCCCATCCTCGGTAATGGGGACATACAGACATATGTCACCAGGCTTTTACATGAGTGCTAGGATCCAAACTCGGGTCCTCACACTTCTGCAACAAACACTTTACTGACGGGGCCACCTCCCTACTCCCTACATCATCTATTAAACATGTTTCTCCTCAAAACATTTACCACCATATGGAAACACTCACTACCTAGTTTTCCCCATAGCTAGTCGTTGGCACCCTGCATGCACTAGCACACCAGAGCCAGCTCAGTATAACTTCACACCCACAGCTCACCTCTTATCATTTTAGTAACTATAAAGATGCACATAAGATACAATGGCTGGATGCCGGATTCAAAATTCAGTCGCCACTACAGAAAGGGAAAGAACTATGTCCAGAGAAGCAGGCTAACTTGACTTTGCTTTTAATATCTTAAGTGGCAGAAGCTCAAATGATTATGATCCTAGTCTTTAGCCCTTTGTATGTGGAAAATATTCATAACAAAACAAGAAGGAAAGGAGAAGAAAAACAGGTCAAAACAGAAGGAGCTAGATGTATGTAGACACAGTCCTGGAGAAAGAGAAGGCTGAGGCTTGCTTTAACCAGAAAGCAGGAGGCCCAGGTTCCAGGCACGGATGAGCCCATCATTACGCTGGGCAACATCTGGACAAAAGTCTATGCATAGTTGGAGCTGGATGTCCCCTACAAATGAGAGCTCACAACAAATGATGTCCAAGGGCCCTGCCACATCTAAGGTCTCACAATCTCCTGCTATACAGGGCTCTGGTACAGGCAGTAGAGGAAATAAGCATTAAGTTTCCCCCACTCAGGTCATCCATACTGACGTTCTGAAACTACTGTTTGCTTAATTTTCTCCAAATCTCCTGTTATTCTCGCTCTCACCCCCACCCCCACCCCTCCTGAGACAGGGTCTGTGCACATAGCCAGAAATCTGAAATCAAGGTGCTCATGGGTTTTCTCTCCTCTGCTTGTTCCCTGGGACTCTCTGTGGGTATCTAGGTCCCAATGCCCTCTCCTTATACAGATAACTGTCACGGTAGATAGGGCCCACCCCAAGAACTTCAGTTTGTCTCTGCAAAGACCTTGTCTCCAAATAAACCACACTGTGAGGAACCAGAGGTCAGATGTGAATGAGAACACAGTTCAGCCCTTAAACAGCAAGTCCTTCCTATGGACAGGTTTGTTAGAAGGTAGCAAATTCACTGATTTGCTAATTTAAAGTCTATGTTCTGCCAAATTCTGTGACTTCTACTTCTTGTCATTAAAAATGGTAACTAGCTTCCTACTTAACCTAGGAGGGATTAGCATACATGGCCAACTAGAAATGGTGGGTACAAAATTTAGACATATGTGCTATTAAAGTAGGAGAAATTCCTTCTGGCGTTGAAACGAAATATGGCTCTCCTTTAAACAAACTCTCATTCACAGTCTAGAACTAACCTAGTCAGAAAGTACACACAGTTGATTTCAGGGACCAAAATTTGGTATAAAAAATGACATATAGATGATTTCCCAAAAATCCTATGTCAATAGTCTCTGCTAATCGAGAGAGCATAGTTCTGGAGTTCTTCAGCCACACGCTGGGCACTATCTAGTGTTCAGTTGGCCAGTCTGCTGCACACATGCTGGTCAATTAATTCAGCTCACTGAGTGACATACTGAATTCTGCTGGCTGGCCCAGGGAAGCCTCGGTCTCTGCTAGCTCACACAGGGCCTCCTTTCTTAAGCCTGTAAGTCACAGGCCCTGAGCCAGGTCTCAGGGCAGAATCATCAAAGGCTACCAGGAATCATGGAATTGGCCGTTTGGAGCAGCTGATGGGTGCCAAAAATGTCCCAGTGTGAGCAGCTGAAGGACAATGTCCCTCTAAGACACAGACAACTATTTTTTACCTTGGGGAGACTGTGGTTTTGACAAATTCATACCTCATAGGAAAGACAGGTGAGTAGACTAAACAAAGCAGATCCTGAAAGAGCAGGTGCATGTACAGTCTAATTGCACTTGACAAGGGTCAGAAGAAACAGAATGTTAAAACAGGGACTGGATAAGACGGCCATCGTAGATAGCCAGTCTGCCAAGCCAAAGCCCTTCATGTGGCTCCAAAGGTGTCAGCTATGTTCTTAGAAGATGAAACCCACAGTCTCAGAATAAACTGGCGATTCAGAGGCCCACAATTACCCAGAGGCCCACCACAATTACCCATACCCCTGATGACATCTAAGTAACCACCTCTTTTTCAAGCAGTGGCTTGAGGGAAAAAAAAAAAGAATTGCCAATGATTTACACAAATGTTGTTTGCACTGGAATCAGCAGGCTGGGAAATCAGTGGGGAGCACCTGTCCTTTACCTTGGTAAGAAAAGTCACTGAGGTGACCAGGTTTAAATGTGGGGGTCTCCTGGGGAAAAAGTATTGACTTTGGGAATTACCCTGTTGATATCTTAAGTCCTTGTTCTTAGTGAGTGGGGAAATGGCATTTATATCCATTATTAAAATGATATGTTATGTCTGTCATAATTAAAAATGATCCTTGCAGAGTAGGTCAGAATAAACTTCAGTAATTGCATTTTAAATTAATCACACTTGGCAGAATTACTCAAGACCATAATAGTTCATACATTTTTACCAAAGTAGAATATACAGATATCTAGTTACCACTAACCTTTAGGCTATCCTATACAAAAATGAAAAGTATCAGGTACATTTACAAGCACACACACAGAACTCAGTGCGTATTTCACAGCCCATCCACACTGGACTCCATCCCTCTGCTGAGGAGGCCATTCCTGGTTCTCTCATTATGCTTCAGCCAATCTGACTACAGTATCAAAGACACTTTATTAAATGTTCAACTTAGGCTTCAATAAAAACATCCATTTATTCAATGTGTATAAGCACTTCAAATAGAAAGTCTCAGGCCACTTGATGTGCCAAGGGGCTTTTAGAAAAACAGCCTAAACAGTTAACAAAAGCAAAACCTGTACGGTGCTTAAAAGAACTTAAAAAAATCATACATATATGTGATTTTTTAAAAACTGTAGCAATCCTTGAGAGAAATGTATGCCCAGTGTGATTCACAGGATATTAGCAGCTGGGGGTGGGGTGGGGATAGGTAAGCACAGGTCAAAGAAGCCAGTCTTTAAAGACAGTTGCGTACGACTACATATAAAATAGGAATGGCACTTCCTTAAAATCATCAGCATATATTAATTATGCATAATATTAGGATTCATTATGAAATTTTATGCATGTACACAATGTATTTTTATCATATTAACTCCATATTGCCTTCTCATGTCCCCTACACACATACACACACACACACACAACACACACACACACACAGTACAAAAACAAAAAAATTCAACTCAAATTACCTTAAACAAACAAATAAGAAGAGGAAATTTGTGCAAAAGATTCTTCCTGCCCAGGCTGAGTCTCAGAAAGCTCTGACAGAAATACAAACACCTCTCTCTCCATCTTCAGCATCCACACCAGTTTCATGGCCATTTCCTCCCATTCCCTTGCTATGGCGTCATTACTCCTCCGGATCCGCGGTGAGAGCTGTGGGCATTCCCAGAACACACACTTTCTGTCACTGTTGAGACATCCAGGAATGCCTTGTCATCTGACCTCTAGCTGTGGTGTGAATCTGGCTTAGGTACCTTTGACTGAAGGCTTTGTGCGCAGACTGGCGCTACAGGGAGGCAGTGGAGTCTTTCAGCAACAGTGGAATGGGAGGCAGTTGGGTCATTGGGAGATGAGGCAGTTCTTGGGAGAAACCTTGGGGTTTTGTAAGAGTTGTTATCAAAGGCCAAGTCTGGCTCCTCCTGTACTCTCTGCTTGGGGCTCAAGCTGCCATCTCACCATCACACACCCCACCATAGCCATCCCCATCTTAAGGTGATACAGCTGAGTGCCTTGACGCTATGCTGTCTTGGGATTTGAAACGCCAAACAGTAATCTAAATAAACTTCCTCTTCTTCAGTGATTTGTGTCCAGTATTGCATTATAGCAATGGAAAGCTGACCAATACATCCATGTTCCATTTCAAAAGTCTCCATGGAAGAGCAGTTTTGTCCCCACTTGGCAGGTACTTATCCTTGGACCTCACATTGCGTTCAGTGGCACTAGCAAAAACCTGTGGAGGGTGGGGTGTCAAAAGTGGTTCCTAGAAAAGGAGGTGCTAGGAGATGACTCCCACTGCATCCTTTGTGGTTTCCATAACCTTTGCACCCCCCTTTCCTTCACCTATCACATGTCAGCACAACTTCCTGCTGGAAGTCTGCCTTTAGGACCAGTGAGGTGGCTCAGTAGGTACAGGTGCTGGCTGCCAATGCTGATGATCTGAGTAAACCCCAGTGCACACAAACTGGAAGGACAGATTCAACTCTGCAAGCTGCCCTCTGCCCTCCACATACCCATCGCGGCCTGAAGAAAGCAGCATGCACACAGAGTAAATGTAATAAAGTCCGCCTTTCCTATTAAGTCACATGCTTAAGGAAGGCAGGGTGTGTTTTCCCTGATCTTCACTCTATCTGTACCCTGGGAAAAGCTTTCTGTCACTTTGACGTGAACACATGCACATGCATATAAGATAGGGTCTCAGACAGCCCTGACGGGCCTCAAATTCACCATGGAACTGAGCTTAATCTTGAACTCCTGGTCCACCTGCCTCCACTTCCCAAGTTCTGGAAGTACAGGTATGCATGCCACCATGGCTGGTTTTATGTAGTGCTGGGGACTGAAGTCAGGGCTTCCTTTTCGCCAGACAAGCACCATACCAATGGAACTACATATATTGCTGTTAACAAATTAAATCACTTTAGTTGTGGAATATTAGCTTAAGATGTGTTACATTCATTTATGTTGTGGGATATTTGTTTAATGATGCAAAGATGCACTGCGTTCTTTAATGCTGCGTTTAACTCTGTGAAGCTGTGTTACTTTGCCTATCTAAAACACCTGATTGGTCTAATAAAGAGTTGAATGGCCAATAGCAAGGCAGGAGAGGGTTAGGCAGGTCTGTCAGGCAGAAAGAATAAATAGGAGGAGAAATCTAGGCTTGAAAAAAGAGGAGGAGCAGAGGGAACAACAGGGCCAGCCACCCAGTCACAGACAGTCACGGAGTAAGAAGAAAAGAAAGATACATAAAATAGAGAAAGGTAAAAGCCCAGATGCAAAAGGTAGACAGAATAATTTAAGAAAAGCTGGCCAGAAACAAGCCAAGCTAAGACCGGGCTATCATAAGTAAGAATAAGACTCCATGTGTTTATTTGGAAGCTGGGTTGCAGGTGCCCAAAGAATTAAAAAAAAATTTTTTTTAAATGAAATTCCAATTCTAAGGTGAAATGATAATGCTGACTAATGGCAGATGAAAATCCTACCAGTCGATGCAATAATGCCTCCTCCTTTATAGGCGGGCATGTGGAGCCCATCAATCAGGGACCCAGCCTTACAGACAATCAAACCTATACTACTAACCCAGACTACCTTGTCCAAATGATTTCTGCACACAAACTCGCCTGCTAAGATCCCCACAGGAAGCATCGCTGTGGGCGGGAGGTTAACAGCAGACGTTCTATCAAGGAAAGTGATAGGGCCCGGAAAAAAATCTGCAAAGTGAACCCTGCAGTAGCTGAAGCAGCAAGGGGACTGCGAGGGACGAGGGACGAGGAAAGTATCTTGTTTACAGCCGCACAAAGGGCTGAGGAGCCCAGGGCCTGTAGCAACACAGGCGCCTTCACCTCCAAGTGACCCAGTTTAGCTGCACACGAACCTTCCCTTCCAGTGAAGGTGTGACATCACAAGGCGTGTGCTTCACGGGGCACATCCCAGACACGGAAACACTGAAAGCCCACACTTCATACTGACTCTAGATATTACCCCACTTATTGCTCTAATTGGTTACTTAAACTACAATACGGAGTAAAAATGAAAATTCCAGAATTTGGTCCATAAGGTATGTCCTACAGATTTAAAATCAAACGAAAGCTGCTGTTATATTTGTGCATCTCTTTAAAAACACAGTATATGGTGGCATTCTTGTCCCCAATTTGGAATCAATTCAGCTGTATAGTAGTCACTGTTTCTCCATTCCTATGACAACTGCCAGGCACAAAGCCACTTAAAGACGGAATTACTTAGCCCCGCACTATAAGGACACAGCCCACTGTGGCTGGGTAGGCAGAGACCAAACGCTTGCTCACACGTAAGCGAATTAGGAACCAGAAAGGGGGGCAGGCCAGCACTCCTTCAAACAGCCCACGGCATGGTGGCACTCACGCTGGGTGGGTCCGCTCCCCAGCTAGTACTCTCTACAGACATTCTCATGGACAACCAGAGCTGTGCCTCATTGACTCTACATCAATCAAGTTGACGATAAAGATTTACTATCACTATGGCAACACCAGAGCTATTGAATGGAAAGGAGGTGTGAAGCCAGACACAGAAAATGACCACCTATGGCGTGTACTGGTACATGCCTGACTGACGGTACGGGGAAGAGTCCGAACCAGGCTGAGCTACACAGTGAGGCTATCTCAAGGAACCAAAGGGTGTGCAGAGCTCAGTGGTTGAGCGCTTGTTTGGCACAGTTTAACCCTGACTTCAGTTCCCAGCACCACACGTGCCAAAGAAAACTTCCATAAGAGGAATGATATTGTGGATAAATGGGTGATATTGAAAATTAAACCACAGCCAGAAAACCTTCAGCTCCACACCTGTTTACTTTTCCTCAGAGGACAAATCTTAGAGTTCTACCTAGCTCCAGCTGTCCTCTTTCCCCCCTCCTTTTCTGTAGCATAGATCGGGAGAGTCAATAAAGTGAGGCTGCATACAGCCCATAATTTGCCTTCCTAATGAAGCCCTCTGCATGTTTCAAAGAGTTCTAACAACAGACAAAACCTGAGTAGCCAGCAAGGTCAGGAAAGCAAAAATCACTTACCAATCGGCCTATTGTAATTTGCCAACTTTAAGGAAGGAAAAGAATATAAAGAATTGATGCCTGGGAGAGCTGGGCTGTTTCTGAGGCCGCAGGGCTCAGCTAAGGCCCCACCTCTGGATTCTGGGCTCTGAGTCCTGGGTGCCCCTCACCCACCACCGGACAGCACTGCTGACAGAGCCGTCCAGGCAGAAATGGAAATAACGTCCACTTGTAGGTGAGAAGAATAGGCTTCGGGGTTTCTGCCAGAGGCAAGTGACTACACTTTAAAACACAGATTCTCCTAGTGTTCCCTAGGGAACCCTGGTTTAGGAACATGAAGTGGACAGGAAGTATTCAGCAGTGCACAGCAAGCCCCTGGCAGCCCACCCCTTCTCACACTCTCCTTGGGAGCCTCCTGAAATCTAGTCCACCGGAAGTAGGATTGGCTCGTGCTCAAGCCTCATTCATTACTCCACACATCCATATCCACGCACGGAAAACCAAAGTGTGGAGCCCCATCCATGTTCACACACCTAAAACCGAACTGCGGAGCCGTGTGGCGGCCCACAACACCCCGCAGTCACACCATCAACAGTGAAGACATTTTCCGTTGTTTTAACTTCAGCACAGCGGCTGCACCTTAATCTACCGCTACTTCAGGCAGTAGCTGTGACTCTGCAGCTATCATCCGGCTTCTGTTGCAGAGGCCTGGAGCTCAGGCTGCAGCCTGGTGGGTTTTCTGTTCCCACAGGTACCGGTTCTGTCGCTGCTGCTAATGGTAGCTTTGAACTAAATCTCTATTGTTCTATTTATAAATAAGACTTGAAATTCAAAGGCTGGGGTGAAAACCTTCTAGTTCAGAGAGAATGAGTGGCAACTAGCTAACCTTCTTTCCTCGCTGGCATCTCCCAGAGAGAGTGTCTTCCGTTCCACCTAACAAAAATAGCACCACCACTCCAAACCCCGCCCTACTACTTCCTGTGTCTCTCTATCTCTCCCGGATATCCTCTGAGGCTCTATGATTACTTTCTGTCAACTAGTTGCTAACTCAGTCTCCTGACCCAAGGCTAATTTTATTTAATTAATGCAAATACAAACTTGGGGTTCACAGCATGACTGAGTATCTCCCAACAATTTTCATATGGTTTAAATATTAATCCAAGTCAAAATGACTTTTAAAAAAATTAACTGGGTTTCATATACAATTCACTCATCTGTAATAATCAAATCCACCTTAAAGCTGCCAAGAAAAATCCAAGTAGGAATTCCTCCCCCATCTCCACCACATAAAAAGTTCCTGACGGACAATGCTGGTTTCCATGTGAGCTCTCTGTAACAGATGCTCGCTCATTCATTCAAAAATCTTGTGGCAGGCAGTTAGTACCATTCACCAAGAAAAGGCAGTAATAATTCATCTGTCTGTATGAATCACAGCCCAGCCCTTATCATTGATCTGGACATTTCTCGATGCCCATGGTTGCAACTGACCCCAACTGTAAAAATATCATAAACAATATGACCCCTTAAATCACCAGGAGACAGAACCAGAAAATGACGATGAGTTTTATATTGTTAAGTTGGTAAATTCAAATAGATTTTTAGAACTCTACCCCAGTTTTTCCAGAGAAATACTGGTATGGTATCTTAAGGGATGGTCTTCAGGGTTCCTCCCATATTATATAGCAGTCAAAGTTCTCTAGTGAAACAGAACCAACAGAAAGAATATAAATTACAGAGGAGATTTATTACATCGACTTACACTTGACAGGCTGGGTAATCAAACAATGACCGGCTGCACACTGCAGAGGCTAGAAATTCAATAGCTATGCCGTCCATGCAGCTGGAGGCCTTGCCAGCCTCAGGCTGACAGCAACGAGCTGGGGAGTCCTTAGAGTCAGGCCAAGCAGCTAGGCTATGCCAGTGACGGGTGCAGCAGGAGCTGCCACAATGCAGCACATGCACTGGTCACCAAGGAGGGAAGGCAGGTAGGCAAAAGCCACAAACTCTTTCCTCTGACCTCTTTACAGCTGGGACGTGAAAGGTGAGGTCCACCCTAGAAGACAGTCTTTCTCACGCAGTTAACCCTTAAATTCTTCACAGAACCCCCAGTACCTGGTCTCTTAGTCCATTCTAGGTCCAATCCAAAATCAACCATCATTCGTGTCTTATTACAGAAGGTTTATAGGCCACCTAGGCAGCTCAGCCGGTAAAGGCACTTGCTGCCAAACCTGATGACCTTAGTTCAGTTCCTGGAACCTACATGGTGGAAGGAGAGACCCAGCTCCTGTAAGTTATTTTCAGGCTTTGCACACACACGCACACACACACACACACACACACACACACACACACACACACTAAATGAATAAAGAAACATGTCATTTTCTTAAGGTTCATATAAGAATTTTAGTGAAAACTGCAAAGGAGAGGAGAGAAGGCAGGAAGGGGAGAAGAGAGGGAGGACGAAGATAGAAATCCTCCCCAAGGTGTAGCTCCTGACTTTGGAGTCCACTCTATTTCCACGGGTTTTAAACACCACAATTGTCTTGTTGGTTTGGGAGAGTAGGGTGTCTTGGCCTTTGTGGGTGATACAAGGGCCCAATGATGATCCCTCTTGCTGCCCATCTGTCACATGCTCTAATAATAGATTTCTAATGAAAAACTTGGTTTTTGGACCTTGCTGTCAAATCAACTCATTTTGTAAGACCTTATACATTTCAAATAACATTTTGAACCAGCAAACATTTTTATGAGCATTAATAGTGGGTCTCAAATGTCTCTAAATCCTATTTACAATAGCTGATCTTAGAAAAGGTATTTTTCTATTCCAAATGGAGTGTACTTATTTCGAGAGGCTTGGGATGTGGGTACATGCATGTGTTTCTACAAGTACTCTCATAGCCCAACTTAGCCTGTTAATTCAACTAGTCTCTCATTTTTTTTCTGTAAAAAGATCTCCTTTGGGACCCCTTATGAGCAAAACTGTGCACACCCACTCACGACGTACTTTTCAGGGTGTCTCTCAACCTGCAGCTTAGTCATAACATGGCATAAATGCCATTTCTCCTTAGAAATGCCCCAGGGCACAAGAGAGCAGCATTAATTTCAAATGCTGCTGATATGAAAATGCTGATAAGAAGAGAATCATGCGAGTGTGTGATTTGATCGAAGGGTACATGATAATTCTGGTAAGAGAGGAAATGAGTGGACAGGTCTGGTGTGGTGTGGGGAAGACACACTTTAGGGACTCGGTTTGGTGGACGTTGCTATTCTATAACGTGCTCTAAACACACCGGTCACCATTGTTTGTAAGGGTCTAGTGTCCTGGTTACTCAACAGTGGATGTCTTTAGAGGCAATAAATATTTTAAACCTTGTCACTTGGACTTGCCACTGAAGCCATCTGTTGATGCGAGAGGGGCACTAATTTTGTAATTCTCTTCTGGAAAGCTGACTGCCTAAGGAGTTGGCACATTCCCAACACTTACCATAGCAGTGTGGCACTAGGGTTCAGAGCAAGTTCCATGAGAGTGGGAGCCACTGTTAAAGTCAATAACCTGATTATACGCCAAAGAAAACAAAAACTCATAACCACCCATGCAATAACATGCACATGTGTGTGACCACCTTTGTACAGTACTATAACATTAATTTAAATAATGTGGGACTTTGGGGGCAGGCATGACATCTGATCTTTGGATTTATGCCACAAAATACCCTCAGACACATAAAAATATGGTAAAACAACTATTTGATCAAGTGCATTTGGATACAAATAATGCAGGAAGATTTACAGATGTCCCATTTAGAAGTATTTGCACCATCTAAGAAAAATAGCACTTTATGGTAGGGATGACCCCATTTCCAGAGGCCAGCCAATTAGATAATTTTGGGATAATCACCCTGTTTTTACACCATCGTTTCATTTAATGTGGTTGAGGAAAAGCAACTTAATAAATGAGACTTTGGCCTAAAGAGATAAATTATAAGTTAGCAGTAATGGCATTTCTAATTCTCAGTCTTCCTTCTTCTGTCCTGAGTCCCCGTCCTAGGCCGTCATGTATCCCTATCCCAGGCTGTCTTCCATACTTTAAACTCTGATAAATCAAAGTGCTAAGCTGGTCAAATGGGGAAATACATAAAGCTTGCTGGTGTTACAGAGAAGATGATCCTGGTGTTATAACTCCCACTGAGGATTTTACATTTTGAAAGAAGAGAAAAATGAAAAGAAAAAAATCAGAAGCCAGACACAGTGGCACACATAATTCCGGCACTTGGGAAGCTGAGGCAGGAGGACTGCCATGAGCCTGGGACCACTGTGAGCTACATAAGGC
>PVIU01032913.1:0-13018 GCA_004026605.1 Ondatra zibethicus | reverse complement strand
ATAGAATACTTAATTTGTGGCCTAGAATGATACCTGAATAAGAAATGTGCTTATAGAATATGCATACTATTAAGTATGATCCCTGAAACCCAATGGAATACAAACAGGTGGGCATAGTAGCCCAAGGTCATTTCCAAAGCAGTATAAAGACAAAAATAGGCAGAAATCTAGGGTCAGAGGTTAGATAGTCTATCAAACCCTAGGTTTCAATGAGAGACTTCGTTTCAGGAGGAAATTGTACATCCGTATTGAACAATGATACCCAAGGTATCATTGATTCCACATGCATCTGCATAGAGGTATGTTTAATATACTGTAATATGCACACAGAGAGTGGATAATTCTGAAGTCTACAGATCTGAGAATTATAAAACTTGTTTACTGCACCTTGGGGAAACACTTTTGGGTCCTAGGTTATTAGTAGCTTATGATACTTTTCAGAAACCTGAAGATGATATTTATTGTTATATTGAAAACTCAGTTGAGCATACAAATTTTTTCATGAATGATAATAATGAGATAAATTTTTGGAACCTTTCTCTTCACATTATGTCTGTCTCATTTATTCCCTTATGAAAGGAGTCATATATTTTACCCAACTCTTTGTACACCTATCAATCACACAAAATAAGTTTTTTACACATCCAGAGATTTTATTTTTTTCAAAAAAAAAGTTACATGCAATTAACTGATAGTTACAATATTCTTATTTTGAAATTTTTCATTGATTTTTATTGAGCTCTACATATTTCTCTGCTCCCCTCACTGCTTCTCCTCTCACCTTCAACTCTCTCCTAAGGTCTTTATGCTCCCAATTTACCCAGGAGAGCTTGTCTTTTTCTACTTCTCCTGTAGATTAGATCTATGTATGTCTCTCTTAGGGTCTTCATTGTTGTCTAGGTTTTTTGGGATTGTGATTTGTGGGCTGGTTTTCTTTGCTTTTTGTTTAAAAACCACTTATGAGTGAGAACATGTGATAATTGTCTTTCTGGGTCTGGGTTACCTTACTCAAAATGATGTTTTCTAGTATCAAACTTTTGTGCTTTCTCAGTAGCTAAAGGACCTGTACTTCCTAAGACCTTTCATTAGGCACAGACCAAAACACAAAAGCGAGAATTTTACAAAATATGGTCTCAGAATTTCCTAAGCCAAGTTGACTACCTATTAGTCCACCATTTACAATGCTCAGAAGTTTACAACCAAGTAAATTGGTTTTTATAAAATTATGCCCATGCATAATGAAAGATAATAGATTATTCAAGCTCAGGAAAGTTAATATTAGCTGGTAATCTCTTTGTTTAGCAGTCAGACCTCCCTGTTTTTATTAGTGGTTTCCTTCTGTTTGCATGCTGAAATTTTTATGAAGTAGCTATGCTGATCATGTTTTTGAGACATGCCTTGATCTCATTTTTACTATCCCCATGAATAATAGCCTGTTTCTTGGTGTCAGACTTAGTCTGGTTTGGGTATAAACCAAGCAGCCTGTCTTCTGTATAATCATATGGCAAACAACAGTGGAACCTGACATGATTCAATGGTGGTCCAGGAGACCAAGTCTTTGAATATCATCCTTGTTTTTCAGGACATGCAGGCATGCTCCCTGAAGGTTTTTACATGAAAAAACATAAGTTTGGGATTTAGGGCAGCTTATAGCTTATTTCTTTCCTTTAATGGTATTTATCTCTGATTTGTCCCTCTGGAATTAAAGGAGGACTGACAGTTAAGATAAAATCATGCTTTCTGTCCTTTTCAATGTGTTCTTTCCTAGATCTGTATTGCACAAAGATACAAAATTGTCTCACCTAGTTCCCATAGGCATTGTGAAGGTATTTTCATGCATGGATATGTGTACAAATTAATGTTTCTATGGGGAAGAAAAGCCCTATAAAGTTCTATTCTACCTTCCTGCACTGAATTTAATACATACTGCAGCTCTATGTGTCAGTCTTCAATTTTTTTTCTATTTTCTTTCCTTTTGTGTTCCTGGTGCCTTTGTGTTTCCCTAGATACTACTAAAATACAGAATTCATCTTGAAGTATTTTCCACCATAGAACTACATCTGAGTTCTATTGATACTGTGCTAAGGCATTATGTAAGGCAAGCTATGTGTAACCTTATGATTAAATCAATCTCTGTCTCTCCCTCATTCATTGACCCCATTTCTTACTCTGTGCTCAAGAAGAGATTTACAGTCTTTGCTTCTATCCTCTTGTGAGTCAGAAATGTTAGGGCAGATTTCAGTCCTCTTATTTTCCGTTCCTCTAAGTCATATATGTCTGTAGTAAATTAGTTTTCCCCCAGGGAAGCACTTTGTTATAGAGAGCATAATGTTCTTGGTATATTTCAAAATGATAACTTTTCTTTTCAACTTGCCTGAATCATGAATGGGTTTTTCTCAGATCTTTTCCATGAAAAGCTGGCAAAAGGATCTAGTGCTAAAACTTATAAAAGAATGTAAAAGGATCTGTGACAGAGACCTTACAATTTTCAAGCTGTCAAATTTGTCCACATTTATCCTCTGATGATTTCCAAAGTGTTCCAATAGTTACTGATTTCTGCAGTTTGTGTTTTCTATAAACCTGAAGTTGCAGACTTGGTTCTTCTACACAATACCATCTTCCTAGTATTACTATGTATTAACAGTGCTTGGACATATTTTAAATAATTTTGAATTTATTTTCTGTGATTTGTCTTGTGACAATTTCAAGTGCTTTATTTATCAGAATAGAAGCCAAATTTTTAATTCCATGGTGAATAATACTTTTCTACACAGAATTGTATTGTGTATTTACTTTAAACTATGAATAATTAATTTCACTTTCTCCTTGCTGATATAGTTTATTATTCTTAAATTTTAATTCTCATCTTGTTCCCTATAGTATTTTTGTTCTCTATATTTTTCTTCCATACATGAGATTTTTTCAGGTGTTATGTGTCTTTAAATTGTGAAATTTTCTGAGTTCAATAGTTAAGTGTAGTTCCTACTTATATAGGTACCCTGGATTTGCTTCCCAGGCCCCATGTGGCAGTTCATCATCATTTATACTCCCAGTTTCTGAAAGTATGAATTCTTCATGGCCTACTACATGCATGTGGTACAATGCACCACATGCCTCAATTTCTCTTTTACATGTTTGCTGTAAACCCAAACACTAGAATTCTCCCATTATTATTTCTGGGTCTGATCTTAAATTTTGTTACCTCTAAACATTTTTCTTCATTCAGAGTCTTGCATAACTTTAGTGGTATATTGTGATTAAAATTAGCACTGATACACAAATAAACCATTAGAGGTATTAGTCTATAAATTACAAACTTCAGTTCAAACCAAAGTCTTTAGTATATATGTTTTACTAGTTTGTGATCTTCAAGAATATATATATATGCGTGTGTGTGTGTGTGTGTGTATACACATATATACTCCATCTTCATCCTGTTATCATTGACTTATAAATATCTTTATTTATTTTTTTGCAAAGTAGTTGAGTTACACAAATTTAAATTTATTTTAAAATTTTAACCTAAAATATCATTTAAGTAAGTACTTATGGTTGTACAACAAACATTTCTGAGTTCTATTACTAATAAAATTTAAAACTTGCTTCTTCCAGGCTGGAGTGGTTAATAGCTCTTGCTCCTCTTCAGAGGACCTGGGTAAAATTATCAATATCCATCTGGTATCACACAACTTTCAGCAATTCCAATTTCATAGTATTTAATTTCCAGTTCCGGCCTTCTAAGATACTAGGCATACAAGTGCCTCAAATATCTACAGAAAGCCAAACATGATATTTCATTATTTATTGATGGGCAATACTTTAGGATTCATGGACAGCCCATTTATGGCAGTTCTCCAGTTGTTCCTATCCTGGGTAATCCTGGATGCCTGTGCTATTGTCATGCCGAAGGTTCTACAGTCTTTCTTCATTCTGTCTATCCAGTGTTTTTTGGGCCTTTCTCTTCAACTTATACCAAATAGTTGTCTCTTTGGGTATCTGCCATCATTCATTCTCATAACATGGCTGAAGTATTTCAAGTGCCTTTGCTCTATCCTGTAGTTTATTTCCGACTGTAGATGGAGGTGTTACTTAATGTCATCATTGCATAGGCTATCACTCTGTGTGATGCCTAAGCTCCTCCTGAGGCATGCTATCTCAACCACACTCTGCTGTTGTTTTGAGGAACATTTCATTTTTCTGAGAATTTCATTGTTAACTGTTCTGAGAACCAATATAGCACAATTGCTGATAGTCCAAATGAGCTGTAAGCCATGGTAAACAGAATGGTGGAAGTAAGTGAAAACCTTGGTATGAGAAGACTGAGATACAACACATGGGAAGGGAGCCCATGGATCATAAAATAGTAATAAAGAATCAGAATCTCAAGCATACTTTGTGGAATAGCTAGATATCTTGACATAATTGTGTCTATATAGGAAGAAACCTCAGTTCAAAGAAGGGAACTACATCAGACATTAAGTTGTGGATATGGAGAGTGAGGACTGCATTCTGGACACTAGAAAAGGCTTGGTCAGCAAGAAACATAAAAACAACAAAAATTACAAGTATATGAGAAACTTATTTTGAGATGCCTTCTTTACACCTCCAAGACACCAATATAAACAAATTATTTAAAAATAATTTAAAACAAAAATTAAACAAAAAATAAAACAAACAAATAAAATGGTATTTCCATACTGGCTAACAGAAATTGTCACAAGAATTGCTCATAATAATACTGGTAATTTGAGTTTCCTATTCTTACAAAAATGTGATTAAATAAAATTGGATTATATCTATATATGCATCTAATATTAAACTTATTAATACTGAAGCATGACTATATGAAAATCTATTGTTTGCTCTATTTCATCTTCACACCTCAATCCTATAATGTTTTTGCCCATAGTCTAAGCAACACTACCATGACTGAGGTAGTCTTCTTATAAATATGTGTCTTAATAAAATTGGAATATATATATGTATATATATATTGGAATATATATGTATATTCCAATTTTATTAAAACACATACATATATGTACATCTATTATTGAATGCATTAATACTGAAGCATGACTATTTGAAGGTCTATTATTTGTTCTATTTCTTCTACACGCCTCTATCCTACACATACTTTTTGCCAATAGTCTCTGCCACACATCTTGACTGAGGTAATATTCTGATTTTATCTTACTCAACACAGCATCTTATCTCAATTACCATCTTGATGGAATCCATAAACAATTAAAATACACAAGTTACTGGGCACTCCTCTGGGGAAATTTTTGTAATCAGTTTATTTGAAGCAGGAAAACCCATTCTATGTGTGGGTAGCACTGAAGTTGTCCTAAGAACAGGTCGATGTGGCAAAGTAGTAAAAAATATTTTCATGAAAATAGGAAATAATAGTCATGTATGCAAATGAGCCACTATAAACATATCCTTAATTGTAGTCAAGTTTTCAGATGAATGTAACCTTGACTGCAGCATCTGGTAAACTTTGGAGAAAATAGCCATGAGTAAGTAATCTATTCCTCTTACTGTTGATTTTCCAAAAGTTCAGAGATTTTAAGTGCCAAATGTGCCAGGTACACCAACTCTTAGCAGATGCAGTTATCTTCCAGTTAGAATTCTCCCATGGAGGAAGAGGGTTTCCCAAGTCAACAATTATTGACATTTGATGACTCCTGAGGGAGGGAGATTTCCTCTCTTTGTGAATACACTGTTTATTTCCCATTGGATGGACACACAACCTTGTGCATATAGGCAGCACTAATTATAATCAAAGGAGTACTAATAAAAAAAATTAAAAATACATGAAACTGGGAGGGACATGGAGTGAAGGATGTTAAGAGTAAGTTTAAGGGAATTAGTGGTAGATTAATATAATCAATATATATTTTATAAATATATGGATCTTTTAAGGAATAGGAACACTTAAAAATAAATAATACTATATTGGGGGAATTGATATGCCAAAAAATCAGCACAGTTTCCTAGTAACATCCACCCTTGGATCTAATGGATATTTTCTTTTACTTGGCCTATTATGGATGTAATTAAATTATACTGAATATTTAAGATTTCATGTGACTTAAGTTTCCCTATTTTTCCTTTTCATTTGGGAATTAGCATGGTTATTAAACTCAAGAATATTTTCCTTTATTTACAGTGCTTAATTTTTAGTTAGTATGAACTGATTATAAACCTTAGTCATAAACATAGCACTATTTCAATAATTATATATAATATGCACTTAACAAATCATGATAATTAGTGTTTTTTTCTCCTTATCATTTCTGTCCTTACAGTGTTCCTTTCTTTCATGTCTTCAAAAGCTTTAGTGTTTTAAAAAGTTTGACTGTATAATTTCCTGCTTTAGAATTTAGAGTATAGTATTGAATAATTAGAATGGTTTCAATTTTTTTATAACTATATTTATCAAAATGTAGGAAATTTTCCAGCTGTATCAGTTAACTTTGGCCTACATACATTAGACTTAAACAAAATAGTACAACATGAACTAAAAATATATAAATATGCATCATATGGTTATAGCTATATTCAGATACTAACTTTTCTTTTGTGGAGGGGGTAGTTTTGATTCTACACATAGGTAGAAATGAAATGTAAATAAATATGTTAGATTTAAATTTTTCTCTAACTACAACTTTTGCAAATTTAAAAATGAGTTTGTGGTACGTATTGGCTTATCTTGACTGTCAACTTGACATATCTGGAAAGAGAAACATCAAATAAATGATTGCTTGAATTGTTTTGCCTTGTGGGCCTGTCTGCATGGCCTTTTATATTGTAAAGTAATATAGGAAGAACAAGGACTCTTTGGATGGTGCCATTCCCAATAAGGTGAGCCTGGGATGTATAAAGAAGTATAAGAACCCAAGTCAGGGAAAGCAGGCCTATGAGTGATATGTCATTCCTTTACAGCAACAGCTTTGGTTCTTTGCTCCAGGCTGCTGCCTTAAGTTCTTACTTTGGCTGCTTTTTATGAAAAACTCTAACATGTAAACCAAATAAATTCTTTCTACCAAAACTGGTTTTTGATGTTATTTTATCACAGGAACAGTTACCAAACTATAACATAGAACCAATGATGTCTTCCAAAATTGACTATTTTTGGTATATATCCTCAGTACATGATTTTGTTATTCCATGTCATTAAGTTTTAAAATTTCTTAAAACACATTGGTTTGAGCAACGCCATATGATGCAAATAAAAATGTCCCCGGATTATGGGTAGTATTCACAGTAACACTAGCAGATTTCATCACATTATTTTACTCCCACTAAACAGAAAATGTATCCAGGATGGCAAAGAGAAGCCACAGGAAAAGAACATTTGAATGCTCCAGAAATATATTTCAGTGATTCTGTGTAGAGTTCCCAGTTGAATGTGCAGCTCTATAAACACACCCAGAAAGTTTGGGAAGGGAAACACTTACCCTAGTAGCTTTTACCCTATCTTATTAAAAAATAATTAAATTAGTTCAATTGTTAGATTTTCTTTTAAAAGTGCTTTAGTTATATGTACTTCTTTCACTTAAAGAAAAAAATATCAAAAATCCCAAATAATGGTAATAATAAAGGTGAAATAAGTAGAGCAAAATCTCACAATGATCAGAAAGCATCAATAGTAAAATGTCATTTTAATCATGACTTGAACAAGAGTTAAATCATGTCATATTGATTCATGAGGTTAGGTTGACATACCTTCTAATTTTCACTTTGCTTTTTATTTTCCTTCTTCTAATTATTATTTTTAAATTAGTTTACAAAATATTAAGTTTCTTTATGGTGTTTTGATACATTCTTAGTCTCATTTGACTCTTCCTTGATGTTTTCCTCTCCACCATCTCACTAATACCTAATTAAACTCTTCTCTAAATATACTCCTTAATTTACAAATAACAAGTGTTCTATTACTCCCCTTATTTATCCCTTGAATCTTCTTTTTTCCTCATGTGCCCTGTTTCTACTTTTCCTAATTTTTATGAAATATAACTCATAATTATAAATAAATAAATTAATACAAATAAAAAAATAGAAAGTAAAATCTACAACCTACAATGAGGCAGAGTATTTAGTATTCCTTTTTCTAAGACTAGGGTGCCTTATTCACTGTCTTTAGAGTTCCATCCATTATCCTGCATTTTTTATAACACGTTTTCCCCATGATTGAAAATGTTAATTGTATTAACCTTTTCTTAATTGGATACAATTAAATTTTCACATTTTCATTATCAATTCATTAGTACTTTAGACTTCCAGGCTTATTCAACATTATTACATACTATAATGAATAGAACTAATTTGCTGTTCTCATGGTTTGTTTTTCTTTAATTTTGCAAAATTTCCACTTGGGTAGATTGACTTCAAATTCATGATCATCACACCTGTCTTTCACATACTGATATTAGAGAGGTATGCCACTACATATAAGAGTAATAATGAGCACCATAATAATATATGGTATAAACATGCTTGGTACTAACAGTAAATTAGTGAAACTTTTTCTTATAATATTATAATAAAGTTAAAATATGTTATAGCTCGTGGACAGTTTGAATTTATCACAATTTTTTATGTATTCATGTTTGAACTTGTCACAAAATGCCGTATGTGTTATTTTCTTTATTTAGCACTATTGAGATGATGGAAGGTTTAAAAGATCAGATCTAGTAGAAAAATTTAGGTCATTGAGATTGGTGCTCTTGGGAAGCTTTTATGAATTTCTTGTAGGGCCTAGGTAATATCTTGTTAGAGTCAGTAGTTATTAAAGCAATTTTGGATATGGAATGTTTCTGATTTCTCATGTATCTATTTTTACTACTGTAATCGCATATACTCTAAGACTATTCTCATGATTAAAATTTTGATGTTACATAAACTTGGAAATTTTTCTGCCAAATCTAGAATCTGAATTAAAAGCTTTTTATATATAAAATACTCCATATTTAGTATTTTATTTTAGGAACAAAATGCATGAATGGAAATATAGTAAGTAAATAATATCTATAATTGAAACTTTTGGTTGTAATTTGGGTTATTGAAGGATAGATAATATTTACAATGCTACAAATAGAGAGTAATTATATCAGTACTATATTAAACAACATTTCTTCATAATTTTTCACAACAGAAAACTTTGTGATTGATGTAGGAATCATGATTTTGTGTTTAAGAGCACTGGCTTCATGACCAGAATGCCTGAGTTTGATTCATATCACCCACATGGTAGCTCATAATTGTATACAGTTCCAGCCCTAGCCTCTTACCTTCTTGGGTAGCATGCACATACATGGTTGACAGATAAATGTGCACACAAACTATCCAGACACATAAAATAAATACATCTTGAAAATTAAATAAATATATGTAGAGACAACCTAGAGTTGAGGAAGTGAGTCAGAACTTTTGTGGTCTTCATATTGATTTCATCAAAATGATGAAAACAAATCATAATATTCATTCAGCCATACTACCTCACTTCAACATTTTTTTATGCCAAGGAGAAATATTCATGTTTATTCTATCAATAACTGTTGAGAAATTTTAGCTATAAAATTTCCAGGGCACTTTAAAATGATGCATCATGGCTAAAATGCCATCTGTGTCTTACAACAAACCAAAACAAGTCACTTTCAGAATCTATGGTGGCTGTTGAAAGAGAGTTAACATAGTTTCCTCTTGAGTAAAATAGAATTTCAAAACCCTTCAAATGTAATTAGAGAGGTCTGAAATAAGCTCATGCATAACTCACTTCATTTTCAAGACACAACAGTCATGTTGTGATCCTATCCAAGAAATGCCATCCAATTTCTGTAAACAGTACTACTTAAGGACAGTTTAAGCAAGCAACAGTTTCATAGTTTGTGTGTCACACTAAGAAAGATGAACCCAAAGATACTAGTTGTTTAAAAACATACATGTATGAATCAGTTTACTTATTGCTCCATTTTCAATATGAATATTTCCCCTCTTTCTATGGGCATGTAGGAACATATAGGTTCCTTGGAGTTTAATTTAGCTAACACTATGGATTTGAAAATATCAATAGTACACTATTTACCTTGCAACTTTTTAAAACCTCTCCAAGACTTAATCTGTTGTAGGAGAGAGCGGGCTGCTTGTCGTCCCAGCTCTCTTACACCCTGCTAGCTTACACCCGAAATAATCACACACAAACTGTATTCATTTAAATCACTGCCTGGCCCATTAGCTCTAACTTCTTGTTGGCTAATTCTTACATCTTAATTTAACCCATTTCCACTAATCTGTGTATTGCCACCAGACTGTGGTTTACCGTCAAGGTTTTAACCAGCATCCGTCCCAGGCAGAAGACCCATGGCATCTGCCACTCTGCCCTTTTTCCCAGCATTTAGTTCTGTCTACTCTACCTACCTAAGCTCTGCCCTATTAAAAGGCCAAGGCAGTTTCTTTATTCAACCAATAAAAACAACTCATAAACAAAAAGACACCTCCTAAACCATTAATCCATGCACAACAACCTTTCTTTTTAAAACAATATAGTCTTCTTTCTTATTTAGTTATTTATTTAGAGATTTTCATACATGAGCATTATACTTATATCACTTTTACCCTTCAATTCCCTCACTTGCTGTCTTCTAAATCATGATCTCTCATTTGTTATTGTTGTATATAATTTTATTATATTTATATAAAAGCAATATTATAACAGATATTTTTCCACATTCTTAAGACTGCTATCCTACTGTGTGTTCAACTATGCTTGTTTAGCTTGTCTTTAAGAGGACAATGTAACTAATCTTACTTGTCTTTTTTCCATGTAAACAGCTTTTACAATCTAAACTAATGCATATAAGTAATCTTAAATTATATATTTTTTCATGAACTTGACCAAAATGTAATGTGTGTATGTTAGTGTATTTTGATAATCATTTGATAAAAATGTCCAATTTAGGGAAAAAACAACTTTATAAAATTAATATCTGTTTGAACACATAGATATGGATTCATTACAACTTGACCAAAAGTCAGAAAATTCAAGCCTATTCTTGTTCCTTCAAGGTTATGACAAGAGTTTTGACCCAACCTGTAGATGCTTATGGGATGCTTGACTGTAGGTATGGTCATTGTATGTCCTGCCTATACAGCAAAATAATTAACTCAGGATATAGTTACTTGATGTTTCAGGTATTGAAGAGTCACTTACTTTGTTTGTTAGAAGTCTTGACTTCTTCCCCCTTTTGGATTGGGGTACATAAACATATGAAAAATAAATATGGGCTAATTCAGTATTCACTGATTTGCCATCCCAACTCTATTCTGTGTCTCTGTCCATTTCTTTTGTATCTTTGCTCTCTCTGCCTAACATTTCTAATCCATATGCCCCTACTCTGAATTGTAAGAACTCATTAAGGCGGTATCTGTGATACATGGTACAAACACATATGACCATTTGTACAGGTGGAGAACAAAGTAGACCACAAACATGAATATCACACTGCAGGTGTAGAGGTGAGAAGTGAACACTCAAATAGACAATAAAAGTAAAAAAGCAGAGGGAAATACCATGACTAAAATTTTATAAATAAAAATTATAGATATGGGACTAGCAATCAGTAGTCAGCTGTCTGTCCATTTACTTGGGTGTATACTGCTAGCCAGAGGAGCTATCTGGGGTGGAGCAAATGCAGAGATTTATAGTTTGCAGGTAGTATAAATGTTCTGGTCCATTCCCGACACTGGCAGCACAACCGCTGCTGTTTTTAGACTGCTCCATGACTTGGAGAAATCAGTGTGACCCCATCTATGCTCCAGGTCAAGCTGATCTGCAGAAGCTGTTGTCTCAGTAACACAGCTGCAACTGAGTAAACTAGGAAGCCTGTTGAGTGAGCAAGAGAGCCAGTGAGCGAACAGAGTACAGGGCAAGCAGCCACCACTTAGCTCAAGCCAGGCAGAAAGTAGAGCAGTCCTTCTTGGCAGACCAAGCCTATGGCCAATGCAATGCCACCGAGATGGTGACCTCCTACATCCTCAGACTAAAGCTGGTGCCTTCTAAGTTTACAAGCAGCTTCTGCAGCTGGCACTGCTGCTTGGTTGACAGGTGAGGGGGTGAGCTTCTCTGTCCCTTAGGTTATCACCCTCCTCACCGCCGTGACTGAATCTTGTCCATGGAGCCAGGAAACACAGAAACAAAAAAAAGTTTGAAGGGATATGCCACCAGTTCCAGAGTTCAGGAAATGGCAAGAGGCTGCATGGCCTGTGAACCCCTTGAGCCAATATGAGTGGGTCTTTTGCAGAGGAGGGGATGCAGTAATTCTCCTGTTTTTGGTGTTAAAAAGAAATCTGATGAATGGAGACTGATGCAGGATTTGAGAAGATTTCATCAGATCTTGAAGTATCAAGGAGCTGTAAGGCCAGCCAAGCATCTGAAAAAGCAAATATACTTCCCTTAGGGAAATTGGGAAAATGGAGATATGAAGGAAAAGGAGGGCAGAATGGGAGTAGGAGGGGAGACCAGAAGGTGGGAGGAGAACTTGAGGGAACGGGATTGTTAAGATCGGAGAAAATAGAGATGAATAGCAAGGAAGGGGATACTTTGATTGAGTGAGTCCTGGGGCTAGCAAGAAACCTGGGACTAGAGAAATTCCCACGAGTTCCCAAGAAGGGCCCCAGTTAAGACCCTAAGCAATAGTGGAAGGGTGCCTGGACTGGTCTTACTATGTAGTCACTTTGATCACTATATCACTATCTTTTTTTTTTTTTAGTTTTTTATTTTTTATTTATTTTTATGTCTTTTTATTTTTTTTATTTTTTCCATACATTGTTTTGTTTTATTTTTTCCATTCAAGAACATAATTAAAGAAATATTTTTTTTTCCTTTCTTCCCCTTCTCCCGGTCCCCTCCCACTACCCCCCACCCCTCCTCCCTCCCCCTTCTTCCTTGAAAGAGGGCATGGTGCCCTGCCCTGTTGGAAGTCCAAGGCCCACCCCCATCCCTCCTGGCCTA
>PVIU01032912.1:0-12979 GCA_004026605.1 Ondatra zibethicus | reverse complement strand
GCCCTCAAAAACATTCTTATCAAACTCTCCCAATAGCTCCATACTGATTGGATAAGACTCCTGTGGTTGGCTCTTCTGTGACTAAGAACCCTCCTAAAGAAACCCTTCCTCATTTCCCCTTTGGAGCTCATGTATGGATGGGCGATTCTGCCTCCTGGCCTCAGGCCTCAGCCATCGGATCTCCCAATCACCTTCTTACGCCCTTGTTGTGCTAGCTTCACAGTCTCCCTTGGAACTTTACCCACCATTTGTCTCAGCTGCATCCCGATCCCCTTCCCTCTTCGGTCAACATCAGGCACTTAGTCCTCTCTCCTCCAGGTCACAGTCTCCCCTCTTTATCCAAAATGGACAGACCCCTTCAGGGTCACCTTTACTACCCCAGCCACCGCTAAGCTCAAGGGGTTCCCTCACTGGATTCATCTTTCTCCTCTCAAGCCCTTTATCCCATCAGCCCGGGATAACTCTCCTTCTTACATCTCCACCCCAACGGGACGTTGCTATCTTAAGTTTCAGAAAATGCCTTTCTCCAGTCACAGGAGAATGAGGCCTTGCACACCTGCCAAGGCCTGAGTCCAACACACTTACATTTTAACTTACACTTACAGCCTCCACCCACCTGGGTCTAGGATCTAAACTGTCCTTCACTCACAATGCTGCCCCACCCCCACCCCCGACAGCGCACACAGTGCTTTAAGTATTTAGGACATTAGCGAGAAACCTGTGTCATCAAGTGGCCTGAACACCCAGGCCCATGGTTTTGTTCCACATGCAAACAAATTTCTCCAAGAACCCAAGCCACTTGGAGGGGCTCTCCAAGCAAGATCCGGAGCTGCCAGCAGGCATGTCTCCTGGGGGTGGGTCACTGCAGAACCCAGGGCCTCAGCCACACTCACCAAGGCAGCTGGACCTTAGCACATTTCGCAGGAACAACCTGTGTGCCATCAAGTGAGGCTTAGCCCAGCCACTGTGGAAATAACAGCTGAGTGCCCTCATGGCCCTTGAAAGCCGTTGGTGCCCATCCTAGCTCGGCCAGAGAGCCCAGCTGGAGGAGCCAGCTGCAGCATGTGTCCTCCTCAGAAACATTACGTCACACTGGCCATAAACAACCCAGCCAGCACCCCATGGCAGACAGATAATTGCATCTCCATTCACATGTACAACCCGTGTTCACCAACCATACGCCGCCAAGAGAAAAAGTGAAAACTGGTGCAGGAGGTGCTTCTGCATTTGTATCGCTTTCATTGGTTGAATAAAGCAAACTGCCTTGGCCTTTTGATAGGGCAGAAATCAGGTAGGCGGAGTAGACAGGATGGAATGCTGGGAGGAAGGGAAGTGTGGCAGACGCCATGTTTCTCCGGCCTGAGATGGACGTATGTTAGAATCTTCCCGGTAAGCCATGACCCCGTGGTGATACACAGATTACTAGATATGGGTTAGTTTAAGATGTGAGAGTTAGCCAAGAAGAGGCTAGAGATAATGGGCCAGGCAGTTTTAATTAATTAATTAATACAGTTTCTGTGTAATTATTTCAGGTATAAGCTAACCAGGCGCCGGGAACCTAGCCCTCTCCTCCCTACTACAAATTGGCTGCCCAACATGGTTGACTGACTCCACGTAAAATCTGAGAGAGATTCAAAAAGAATACAGAGTTTTTGCTGTTTGCTAGCAGGGTGCCGCAGAGAAAATTTCCTCACTCAGCAGCTGCAACAGTAAAAAAGCTGCGGCGGTTTTAAAATGCCAGCTTTCTGGGCTATGCTGCCGACACCATTTCTGGCTCCCGCTGGGAGACAGATTATTTGGATGGGATTTCTGACTAAAGTGCTACGGCTTGCTTGATGGCAATGTGGACTGCTGTGTGCTTGGAACTTCATGAGGCTCAGGGGCACCAAATGGCTCTGAAACAGGAGTGGCTCAGCCATGCTGAACTGTGCTGATCTCAGGCTGGAACTATCGTAATTATCATAATAACAGTGCAGTTAAGGTTTAGATTGGGAGAAAACAGGCCATACCGTATTACCACTACATGGCTCAACTTAAGTTTTTAAGAACTGCTTAACATTTTAAGAAATGCTCCAGGACAGTAAAGAATTACAGATTCACAATAGGACAGATTCAGACATAAAAGAGCTCTAAATGGGTCATACTGTTAGATAAAGTACGTAGGCTTGGGAGAGAAAAAAAAAATAGAGAGAGTCATAAAATAAACTTAATGCCTTAAAAAAAGGGTAAAGTCTTTAAAGAGACAGACTACAGATAGTTATAGATTAAAAAAATAAAGAAAAATAAGCCTCATAAAAATGGAAATTCACAGAATGTCTGGATTATGTATTTTATTGTGTATTTGAATTTTTTGACTGTGAAGGAGCTAAGTACAGTGAGAATTTTCATTGTATGGGCTGCCAAACAAAACCAACATATATGTTCTAAAGGTATCATGATTTCCAAATTTGGGTCTAAGGATATGGTGCTTTGGAAAAGAGGTTCTTCTTTTGTTTTCACAGAAGATGAGACCCTGTGGATTCCTTCTACACCAATATGGTATGATAGACCACGTCCTCCTGAAGGTCACTGTGAACACCTTCAGAAAATTACTTCACTCAACTGCCAAACAAGATGAACCTGACACACAGGATACACCATGAAAGACCTGATTGACAGCACCCCCATACAGCAGGAAGAAGTTTGGAGAGAAATAACTGTGCCCATATTCCCAAATATTGTTTATAAATGTTCTTTTACATTTAAAGGGGGATATGATATAGATATGAATAATTTGCATTGGTATGGATTTTGCTTTATTGATATAAATTTAAGGTCAATTTTGTTATATGTATATGTATTTCTGATCTTGATTAAGGTATTGTGATTGTGTAGCTCATTTAAAAATGTAACATAAATATAGGTTGTTAATGGATAATCATCAATAATAGTCAAGTTTGTAGTCATGTTAGTTAGATTTTTTAGATGTGCATAGATATATTTCAGTTAAATAGGCATTGTTCATATCTTCCAAAGATGACAGAATATGGCATTTAATGTTTTAATAACTTAGGGTTTTTCATGACAGTGAGATGCATCTGCTCCTGGCAGCACCAGCTACTTGAAGAGGAAGATGGGCATCGAAGAGGCTCCTTATGGAGTTTGCTAGCCATTTGGGCAAGAAACTGCTCTTGCCTGGACTGCTTAAATGGACACAAAGAACCCACAGAGAGAGGACTGCTGAACTTGCCTAAAGGTGAGATATCCTTTGGGATTCCTGATTCATGAAAGAGTCTGCGAGACATTCTGCAGGATACAGAAGAAAGTGACTGAACTGTCTTTGTATTTTCCTGCTTCATGGAAAAGTCTGCTGGATACTATAGGCCTGTAGGCTGAAGATGGATGCCCCAACGGTACAAAACAACTTTGGGTGACTGTACAGGCAGCAAGATGTCTCTGTCATTTCTAGAGTTTTGGACTTCTCATTTACTTAGGTAATATTTTATCCTTCTGGAGTCTTTGATGGAGTTGAAGAATAGATAGTTAGTTATAGTAATAGTTTTCCATTGTTATGATAAAAGATAAAATAGATCTAAATATTGTAACTGTAATTCTTGCTTGATAACTGTTTTGTTATATGTAATTTTACTATGTTAAAGTGAAAGCCTTTCTTTTTTGTTTAAACAGAAAAAGGGGAAATGGTGTAGGAGGTCCTTCTGTATTTGTGTTGCTTTCATTGGCTGAATAAAGAAAACTGCCTTGGCCTTTTGAGAGGGCAGAAATCAGGTAGGTGGAGTAGACAGGATGGAATGCTGGGAGGAAGGGAAGTGTGGCAGATGCCATGCTTCTCTGGCCCAAGATGGACGCTGGTTAGACTCATGCTGGTAAGCCCCAGTCAAATGGCGATATACATTAATGGAAATGGGTTAATCAAGATGTTAGAGTTAGCCAATAAATGGGTCAGGCAGTATTTCAATGAATACAGTTTCTGTGTAATTATTTCGGCGGCCGGGTGTTTGCAGCCTGGTGGGGCTGGAGCCCCTTTGTGCCAGAGCTTCTGTCTAGAATAGCCACAGCCATGCTTCCTCTTCCAGCAGTGCTGCAGGAGCTCCTTCTGCTCCTTCAGCCGATAGCCTTTAAGATACCAGCCCACGTGGGTGCGGCCTCTTATACTGTAAATGCAGCTGTAAAGCCTGTGCTCGCTCTCTTGCTTCCAGCTCTCACTTCTGGCTGCTAGACTCTGTTCCTGTTCCCTGTTCGGGCAGAGGACTGTGATCTAGAACAGTGATCTGTAAGCCTCCCCTAAATAAAATAACCCTCAATCATACATAATTCTGAACTAGTGTGGGATTATTTTGTATCTTCTACCATCACAGCACTGCAAAGTAAATGAACAAGTTTCAAGAACTGTGTTTGTGTGTGCCACTCTCACACCTAGCACGTCTGTGTGTTGTAACCTTTGCACCCTTAGGTTAGGTGTCCAACATGGGTGCTGAGATCATGACTGAGCAGCAAGTACGGAGACATCCCCCTAGTCCCGTAAGTCACATGTCACATTGTTTTTTGTTTTGTTTTGTTAAAAAAAATTACTTTGGAGATAGGCACTGGGACAGAGGTACAGAAAGAAAACGGAAAACCATAGCTAGTTTCTCTGTGATCTGAGAAAGTGTCTCGTTGACACAAAGGGAATACAGACACTTATAAATTGCTCAAACTTGAGCAACTCAGCCATACAGATGAAAGAAAACACGCCACTGTGCCGTGGGGCTCATCGATTCAGGCGCTTTCTCACATGATGCAGGCTTGCCACCACCCCAAGTGTCAGCACAGGCCTGGCAGAAGGGGAAGGTTGGTTGCTGTGAGTTCCAGGCCAGTCTAGGCTACAAAAAGGGACCTTACCTCAAAACAACAGGAAACAGAAGCCAGCAGCCTTACAAGGCTCTTAGCAACCTTCTCCAGAGCACTTGGGAAGCCTTCCTCCTTACGTGCCTCCTAAGCCAGAAACCTGGAGTGACAGAGAAAACTTTCTATAAATTTGAGTTCTTTCATTAAAACGGAAAGCCGACATGGGACCTGAGAAGGAGCAATGCTCTGGGGACCACCACAGTGTTTGCTGGCTTCTCGGCACCAACAACCTTGCCTGGAATTCTAGAACCACTTGGAAGAGAAGTCCACAGGTTGACCCCTTCCACTGTATTTACTGAGGCCTGTCTGCAAGTCACACTCTAAGATGTGTGGTAGGACAGACTGCCACTATACCGGTATTCATTTCTCTAGCACTGGCATTATGAACTTATGAGTACTTTAAAGCTTGAATTTTAACTTTTAAATGTAGGTTGTTTTCCCATGCCTTCCTGTGTCCTTGCCCGAAGGTTTTCCACAGAGAAACTTGATAAACTTGGTCCTGGCATCCCTTTGTTTTCTAAGGTCCCATTTTGAAGTGCAGGCCTGGAACTCACTATGGATCTCAGCCTCACAGAGGCTGGGGTGACACACATAAACCACCCTGGCTTGTGTTAAGATCCTGTTTGCTTCTGCACCGCACCCTGAGCTGTGGACACTCCTAATACTATGGCCCTACTCTCTGACTGCGCAACACTGGCTTCAGTAGCAAAGACACATATGTGTAGCTACAGCAAAACAGGTACAACCTCCCAGTGGCTAGCTCCCAGTCACAGATTCGATTAAAGTGTGAAACATGCAGTTATGAAAGGCAGCTTTTTGTTTGTTTGTTTTATTGTCGAGATGGGGTTTCTCTGTGAAACAGCCCTGGCTGTCCTGGAACTCACTGCGTAGACCAAGCTGGCCTTCAACTCCCAGCACTCGCGGGGCAAAGGCCTGCAACGCCACGCCAGGCAAAAGGCAACTTTTAATGAGGCGCATGAGAAAGTCCATCCGTGTGTAACGTTATAGTACTTGTTTTAGCATACATAATCCACTCAGTAGTAGTGTGCTGATATTATGCAGTATGCTAATGAGCAGCAGATATTTGTATTTTCCAAACCACGGGATAGAAATGATTGTGATTATACTGTCTTATCTATTACAAGCCACCAAATTAAGGCAAAGTGCAGGGAATGGCATAATTAGTCCAATTACGGAAAAATAAAAAGGCCTTTGAATCCATGAACAGGAACATATGAATCAGCAGCAGTCCAGACCTCTCCACCGGGCACCTAAGAGTCCTGTGCAGGGGATGTAAACCCACACGGAGGGTTTTCAACCCCAATATAAATCGCATTCCTAGCAAAGATTCCAGACATTATGCTGATATCAGAGACACTCCCTACTCCAGACAGCGGCAGTCTGAGTAAGAGCCAGTTGGAGCTTTTTATTTTGCAAAGTCGACGCACCGATTCACGACCGTGAGCAGGGCAGTTGAGGTCGCGCTAATGATGAAAACTGGTCACCACGCCTCTGTGTCCTGTGGGGAGGGAGAAAAACACTCCTCCAACGGGGAAACTAACGCTGGGAGACACACGGCTCAAGTGAGGGAGCCCACTGACGGAGCTGGGATTCGAACCAAAGACACCAGGCAAGCCCCGCTCGGGATCTGAGGACTCGCGCGGGAACTTCCTGGCGGGGCGGCCGCGCCCGCGGAGACCTGGAGTCGCCCGAGCCACCTGCGCGCGCCCGTGCGCCCGGCCGCGAGGGGCGGGGCGGCCGCGCTCTGCTCGTGCCCGCGCTCGCGCTCGTCAGACGAGCTCACGGGAGTGCCGCCAACATAGAGGCTGGCGCGTTGGGCGCTCCAACGCAGGCGCGGTGGCCAAGTGGTAAGGCGTCGGTCTCGTAAACCGAAGATCACGGGTTCGAACCCCGTCCGTGCCTGCTCCGTTCCTTCTTTGGCCTCATGAGATTTTTTTTCTTTTGTAGCTGAGACCCCCTATCAAGAGTGACTGTCGCATGTCCCGGTTCGTGGGCCGTTATCCCCCACCGTTTCCTTTTCGCCTCACTTTACCCTAACTCCTCTCTTTCCACTCTTCGCGCAAGGCGAAAGTGGGTGGTCCAACCTCGGCCCTTTTGGACAGCCGGCTTGGGTCGGCCTGGAAACAGCGCCCCCTGTCGGCCATGAGGTGCTTAAACCTCTGGGAGAAGTTTGCGGAGTAGCTTGGTGGGCGGAAGGGTCATCTGCACACTTTGCGATGATTGGCACCTGGCTCGCTTCAGGGCACTTCACGTTTTCCTGGTCACTGAAACCCAGCGTTACCCGGCCTAAAGAAAGGGCCGCTGTTGCCCCACACCGAGCCCACTCCCACAGTCAGCTAGTGGGCATTGCTTTCGGGAAAATCCCTGCCCGACTTGGAACGATTCTGACTTGAAAATCTAAACCTCTAGCCGAAGCCTCCTTTCACCTCTAGCTAAAATGGGTCACATGACCCAGAGGTGGCATTGGCGAGGGAGCAGCCAGACACTGGCTGCAGAGGTGGCCTCTGCACACGGAGCCGCACGCCTGTCACATTACATCACAGAGGTGTGGTTTGCTTTCTCAAAGGCTGTACCAGAGGGCTCTCAAAGTGCCTTTGAAGAGGTCGGTGTCTGATCCAACTCTAGGACCAGAGTCTGTAGAATCTGACGAACATCTTGACCTAGTTTGTGAAACTCGATCGGACTTGTCTGAGACTGAAGCAAGCATCGACGGAGCTACTAGCGTGCTTCTGGGAGAACGAACCTGGGTGGGCTCTCCGAACCAGAAAGGGAGAGGGACCTGTGGGCTGGGGGTGATGGCTCAGATTCCTGACTGGCAGTAGTGTCCCAGGTGTGACCATGCAGTGGTTAAAGCACAGCTACTGCATCTGTGGTCCCTGGGATCTGCGGTCCCCTGGGATCTGCGGTCCCCTGGGATCTGCGGTCCCCTGGGATCTGAGGTCCCCTGGGATCTGAGGTCCCCTGGGATCTGCGGTCCCCTGGGATCTGTGGTCCCCTGGGATCTGAGGTCCCCTGGGATCTGAGGTCCCCTGGGATCTGCGGTCCCCTGGGATCTGTGGTCCCCTGGGATCTGCGGTCCCCTGGGATCTGTGGTCCCTGGGATCTGCAGTCCCCTGGGATCTGCGGTCCCCTGGGATCTGTGGTCCCCTGGGATCTGAGGTCCCCTGGGATCTGAGGTTCCCTGGGATCTGAGGTCCCCTGGGATCTGAGGTCCCCTGGGATCTGTGGTCCCCTGGGATCTGAGGTCCTCTAGGGTCGGGCCTGCTCATTTGTGTTTCTAACCGGCTTCAGGATGATGCTGGTGTTTCTAGCTCCCAGGCTACACACCGAGAGCCCTGCCCTGCACCCTGCGGAGAGTGGCACAAAGCCACATTGCCAACCCAGGAAAGAGAATGTGTTATAGAAGCATGGAAGGTAATTAATTCATGGTAAAGTAGAGACTGGAGGTGCTAGGAAGATGGCTCAGGCCAGAAGGTTATTTCTGGGCAAGCGGGAGGACCTGAACTCAGCCTCCCGGCACCTACATTTAAAGGGGGGTGATAGTGCAGGTCTATAGTCCCAAAGATGGGAAAGGAGAGTTGAGTGGAGGAGCTTGTTTCAAAACCCAGCATGTAAGATGGGCAGTGGTGGCCCACACCTTTAAACCCAGCACTTGGGAGGCAGAGGCAGGTGGCTCTCTGAGTTCCAGGCCAGCCTGGTCTACAGAGTGAGTTCCAAGACAGTCAGGGATACACAGAGAAATCCTGTCTTGATAAACAAACAAACAAACAGGATATAGAGTAATTATAGAGACACCCTTTCTCAGCTCCGGCCTTCCTATGTATGTGAACACTAGTACATGCTCACACTCACACACCAATTGTGAATATCCACGCTTGTGGCACGCAGGCTGGGGCTGCATGTTACAGCACAGCTCTGACTCTGAGGCTTGGGCAGAGCTGGAGACACTGAGATTCTAAGTCCGCAGGGGACATAGGTAGTGAGGTTTCAGCAGTGGCCTTTTGAACATAGATAGAATGGGAAACTGTTTGGACTGGTTCCACTCTTGCCCTGGACATTGCTTGTATTTTCTACAAGATGGTGGTGCTACATGTGGGATTTTATTTTCACATGTTCTCATCCACAAAAGAAAGAACCAGGGAGGGGAAAGGGAGAGAAAAGGGCCGCAAAGATGGCCTTTGAGGACACAAGCAAACTGCAGCAGCAGAGTGAAGGGCTCTCTGGGGTGGTCTGTGCCTTTGGTTGTATTTTATGCTGTTTTCTCTATTCATCTCGTTTTGAAGAACTACAAAAGAGCTTGTAGATTCTTCCCCCATTAAAAATGTCTCCAAGTCAAGTGTGGTGGTACTTGCCAGTAATTCCAGCACTTTGGAGAGGCTGAGGCAGGAGGATGGGGAGTTCAAAGTCAGCATGGGTTACATATAAGGCCCCATTTCAAGAAATAATGCCACAACCACAAAAATCTGGTTTGAGCAAAGCACTTGCATTCACAAAGCCCTGAGATTTCATCGCCCACAAACACTACAGCAAATGCACACAGACACAGGCACACACACACACACACACAGAGAGAGAGAGAGAGAGAAAGAAGGAAAGGAGAGAAAGAATAAGGGTACAAATTCACTTATGAGGTGTTTTCTCTTTTAAAAAATACTGTGTCTGTGCATGCACATATTCATGTGTGTGCACATTGTACGTGGGTGGATAGTGTGTCTGTGCATGTACATATTCGTGTGTGCACACATTGCATGTGGGTGGATAGTGTGTCTGTGCAGGCACATATTCATGTGTGTGCGCACATTGCACGTAGGTGGATAGTGTGTCTGTGCATGCACATATCCGTGTGTGTGCACATTGCACGTGGGTGGATAGTGTGTCTGTGCAGGCACATATTCATGTGTGTGCGCACATTGCACTGGGTGGAGGCTAGGGGTCACCTGAAGATGTTGTCCTCTGTTGCTCTCTGCATTATTTTTTGATGCACATCTGTCTCTGGACCTGGAGACAGTTCTGCTTGACTCTGCTGCCGGCTGCCGGCAGTCGGCAGGAACTCACCTGTCTCCACCGCACTCCCAGTGCTAGGGTTGCAGCCATGCAGTGCACCTCCCCATCCCGCTTTTTGCTTGGTGCTGGGGAACCTGAATTCAGGCCCTTGGCATCATGCCTCACCTCTGAGCCTTCTCCCAGTCCATCTGCTGTTTCCTTTGTTTTTGTTTTGAAGCTTGGAAGATTACACAGGAATCCCAAGGTGTCACCTCAGGTTAAGAGGTGGGAATGTGGGGTGCCATGGAGCTGTGAAGCTAACGTGCTATGTGCTATGGAATTGGAAGCTAGTGACCCAAATCCTGAGCTCAAGTTTTTTACAATTATGTGAGCAAAGTTGGTCGTGTGGGTGATGTTTTCTGTTGATTTAAACCATGTGTGTTTAAACATAAATATAGGAAAGCCATGTTTGGATTTCCAGAGCTTCTGCGTGGATTTCATGTCCAGTGTTTGAGAAGAGTCTCACACAGGTCCTCTGAAGATTGGGAAGGGAAGAAGGTCACTGGTGCTGAGAGGGAGGGGGCTCAACAGCAGTGTTCTCCTGAGACCCCCACTTGGGAAATGGCAGCCAGGGAGAAGGCAGTTCACATGACTAGCATAACCGTCTGATAAGAAGAAATTAAATGCTTCTCATACACCTCTTTGTTTTAGAATACACAGTGGCAGCAAAGGCCTTAATGGCTTCTTCAAGCAAAAAGAGCCTAAGTTTCCAGCTAGACCAGCATCTCCTAGGCTAAAAGACTTGTCAACAGAGACTGTACACGTGCAAACTGCAACAGTGCCACCTCATGGCAGCATGAAGCAAAAGCATTCATGCATCCGCCCCTGCCTTCAGAAAGAGCCTAGGCTTGGCCATTTAGCTCACTGTGCCTTGGTCCCTCTTCCTTCTGGTGTGGACTTTTCCTTTCCATTTCTGGGGGCAGGGTGATTCCAAGGCCTTTGGTGTGCTAGGTAAACATTGTACCACTGAATTACACCCTCCTTTTTATTTAATTTGGAGATAGGGTCTCACTAAGTTACCCAGGCTGGCCTGCCTCAGTGATTACAAGTTTGTTCCATCTTGGCTCTCTCATAGACTTCTGATGGCCAGTCTGACAGTTCTACAAAAGATACTTTATGATATCATAGCTGATCACTGAAAAAACTATCATTTGAAGGGATGACAATAATCTCAGTTGAGTCAGGGGAGGTTTTGCTCTGGCTTGTTTTAAGATAGAGTCTGGAAGATGCAGTGAGCAGAGCCCTTTCCACACAGGCGTGAGGACCTGTGTTTGGTTGATCCCCAGAACCCATGTGAAAAGCTGGGCAAGACTGGGAAGGTGAAAGCAGGAGGAGCCCTCAGGGTCACTGAGCAGTCAGCTTAGCCATACCAATGACTTTTGCTAAAATTCCTTCCCAGGTCCTCCTACAACTCCTCCCTAACAGGGCACAGGTGAGGGGTGTCGTGCTCCCTAACAGGGCAAAGGTAAGGGATGTGGTGCCCCTAACAGGGCAAAGGAAAGGGGTGTGGTGCCCCTAACAGGCCAAAGGTGAAGGGTGTGATGCTCCCTAACAGGGCAAAGGTGAGGGGTGTGGCTCCTCCCTAAGAGAGCACAGGTGAGGGGTATGGTGCTCCCTAAGAGGGCACAGGTAAGGGGTGTGGTGATCCCTAAGAGTGCACAGGTAAGGGGTGTGGTACTCCCTAAAAGGGCACAGGTGAGGGGTGTGGTGCTCCCTAAGAGGGCACAGGTGAGGGGTGTGGTGCTCCCTAAGAGGGCACAGGTGAGGGGTGTGGCTCCCCCCTCAGAAGGCTGTACTGAATAGTCTACCCATCCCTCTTCTCCAGCCCATGTATGGTAGTCCCTCCCACTTAGGACGTGTATTCAACAGTATTAGGAAGTGGTTGGGTACTTTTTATGGTCCTGCTTTCCTCTGTGAGGGTCTGTAAACAGTCAAGCCCAGCTTGGATGTTAGTGAGTATACCTGAACACTCTGAGAAGGTAGTTGCTTGGCTTGGAGATTAGTCCTGTATGACACCTGTGCACACTCACACGAACAAATACTAATGAACATGCACATACAGATATGTCAATGGGCAGTACTGTGGCTGGAAGGTAGAGTGTTGTTTAGGGTAAAGCTGTAGGCTCCCTTCCCAGTTCCATGCACACATACACAAAACAAGTACACAAAGTTGACTTTAACTATGTGATAATGTGGAGGTCAATGAACCCTTGATACTAAGCAGTAAGCATACACATTGCCTCCAAAAGTTCCTTTGTGTCTCTTTGACATTTGCTTATTTGTTTGTGTGTGGCATGTACTTATTGCATGAGCCTCTCTCCCTCAGGTCCCTAACACCGTGTTCCAACTGCTGGGCATTAAGTCGAGTGGACCTCTGGTTTTAGCTGCTCCTGAATAATTGTAACTTTACTAGAACTTTAGAGTTCTGAGTCTGTGAAAACAGCTGTCAGGAGGCACAAGTACTTGTGTACATGTACACTAATTTTGTGGACATCGTTGTGTTTGTTTTTGTTTCTGAAACAAAGTGCCACTATGTTGTGTGGGAGGTCCTTCTGTATCTGTGCTGCTTTCATTGGTTAATAAAGAAACTGCTTTGGGCCTGGTGATAGGGCAGAACTTAGGTTGGCAGGGAGACAGAACTGAATTCTGGGAAGAAGAAAGCAGAGAGAGAGAGAGAGAGAGAGAGCCGCCATGGAGATGCCAGGGCAGACATGCTTAATCTTTCCCAGCAAGCCACAACCTCATGGTGAACACAGATTAATAGAAATGGGTTAAATCAAAATGTGAGAGTTAGCCAATAGGAGGCTAGAGATAATGGGCCAAGCAGTGTTTTAATGAATACAGTTTCTGTGTGATTATTTCAGGTAAGCTAACCGGGCGGGAACAAAGGGCCTGCATTCCCTGTAACAACTATGGAGCTGAAGCTAGAATTGTGTGAACCCCTGCCTCAGTCCCCAAAGTGCTGGGGTTACCAAGTTGGGTTAGGGCAAGGGCTGAAGAGAAACCACAGTACCAACAAAGTGAGACTTTC
>PVIU01032911.1:0-13022 GCA_004026605.1 Ondatra zibethicus | reverse complement strand
GTCCACCATCCCCAGTGTTTTGAATTATATAGTAAATTTTTGTGGACTATAGCTATTCTATAACATTGTGAAACTCTAGCATTAATTTCTTGGCTTCAAATAAGTTTTGGGCAACCATAATAGAAACTTTTTCCCTTTCTGCTCTAATAAATATTATTAATAAATACAAAAGAAAAATTCATTTTCTCCAAAGAGTCTCACTTTTTATAAAAACCACACATAAGGTCAGTCTCCAAACCTAGCAATATATGGACATTACAACGTGAACTCAGTGGAAGTTTCAGAAATTTTTTTATTTGTCCCTGTTTTTGTTAGTTTGTTTTTGTCTCAAAATGCTTTGTCTGTAGGGTATTTTTCTACCTCACAGATTTCTTTGCAAATATACTGTAGTTTCTACTTTTGTGTTTCTATGGCAATAATGCATGAATGACAATGTATGTCTGCACATCTGTTTCTGTTTTTTTGGCCCTTTTTCTTTGAAACCCTTTGTTTTGTTTATTTGTTTTGCCTTGTTCTGGTTTATTTGCTTTCTTTTTGTCTATTTAGTTTTTAATGAAAGATAGAAAGGTTTTATATTTTGGTGGTGAGAGAGGTGGGAAGGAAGGATGAGTGAGGAATTTGGGGAGGAAAGAATGGTCAGAATACAGTATTTGAAAAATCAATCAAAAACTTGGATATAAATTAAAAAATTCCACACCAAAATTACAAAGTCTAAACTACCTCATAATTATGTATAGTTAAAATTGGCATTTGAAAATGAGGCCAAGGAGTTTCCCAGTAAAATTTGCACTTTCAGTATTGAATCCATCTAATGTTCTTGTCTACAACTAAAATAGAAAATGGTATATGAAAACAATAAGCTTTAGATTTGCTTTTGTATTTTGTGACCACTGAATTCATTCAGTCCTTCTATTGCCTTATATTTGGATTTTCTTGTTCTGTTTTCTTCACAGAATATGTATGTGTATTCATATATTATTGACTAGATTATGTGTGAACAGAACGAGGATTTTTTCTTTCTTAGAATGTGGGACTCCACTTAATGTTATAAAATAAGCCCAACCATTTTTCTGTTAACTTTAAATTTCATTTTTGTTTAGATAAAAGTAGTATTATTAACTTAACACAACGATATACACCACTACCCATATTGCTTCCACGGACAAGACTTGCCCTTTCTGACTGAAAAACATAGCATTGTATTCGCGTAAAACTTAGTTTACCCATTCATGTCTGGGCAGATATCTAGTTATATGTTAATTTTAATAAATCTTTATGTAATGTATAGTTATATGAATGACAGGGGTCTTAATTTTTATAAATTGTTTTCTAATTTCTTTAAGTTGTGAAACCTATTATATTGTTAATAGAAAATGGAGAAAAATAAATGTTTTACTGATCAAGATGTAACTTCCACTTAGCAATATGGAAAAATGTCATTTGGGTACTCATAATTAAAATGTTGTTGAATCCATGGGAGAAAAACCAAAAACCATTAAATGTCATGTTAGTTTAACTTCTTTTGAAAATGAACTAAGCACTCTGTAAAGAAAAAGTATGCTGCATGCCCACATCCAGCATGTCCTAGAAGAAAGCAGCCACAAAATGAATCCGTTGTATCAGGCAAGCACTGTTAAGATCTTCTTCTGTTCCTTAAAAATTGTAGATATTTAACGGTTACAGACCATTTGTTACACAGCTGTAACATGTGTGCTGACAAATTCCCCTGAAACAAATGGTCAGTGTGAACAAGGAGTTCTAGGAAAAGGAATCTGAATGGAAAATGTTTGTAGATTTTTGTCCCTATGAGATAAACTAGGAGAAATGAACCAATTTTTTTCTCATCTCAGTGGGAGGCAAGCATCTAAGATAGTTAACGTTACAGTATGGCAAGATTCCCTAGTTGAATTTACCCTGGGAAATTACTCTTTACAAAGAGGCCCTGGCTGGGATGGAGGGGGGAGGGCCTTGGGCTCCCCACAGACTCCCCTCTTAAGGAAGCAGGGGAGGGAGGAGGGGTAGTGGGGAAGCTGGAGGGGACTGGGAGAAGGGTAAGAAGTGTAAATTTTTGAATGAAAAATAAAAGAATATTAAAAAAAATAGATCTTCTTCTGTTCCCTACTGCTACTCTAAGAAATGACCACCAGCTTTCTTGTTTTGCCCATAAACCTTTGATTATCTAAGGAGTCTAAGTGGAAAGTTCAGACTGAATATATGTGAGGATTGAATGTAGTCTTTCCATTTTAGATATTACTAATTTATAAATATCGCTCACATTCTTTGAAATGCAATGTATGTTACTATGATATTTATTAAACTCTTGTGTGTTAAGCATTTATTATGTGATCATGCTTATAGTTTGCATTGAAATGTATAAAACAATAGAGCATCTCATTTAAAAGGAACATTTCATAGTTTACATTAATATGTTGTTGTAATGGTTCACTCATTAAGTGTTTTAAAGTGAATGTTTATTATTTGTAAAATAACAATATAAAATGAAAAACTAGAGTGATTGTTTTTTTCACTTAGGATTCAATTTAAAATGTTTAGTTTTGTTAATTAGTTTGACTTAAATTGTTATTTAAAAACATGTGTATTTTTCCATAGCCACTGTCCCAAAACAGGTATTTTTATTTTTCCACAAAAGAAAACTTTAGAGAAAATATGGAAACTTTTCAAAAGAATCTATCACTAATTAATATAATGTACTAATTTTACCAATAAAACTATTTTAACTTGTGTTTCTTTAACATGCTTTCTACAAAAGTTTATTGTCAGGGTTCAGGACAAAATATTTGCACTCCTATCCTGCCATCTGGTGTTCATTTTGTATATTATACTGGTTCTGGAAAAGTGAACCACAAAGTGGAGGAATTTCTCTATAAAAACATTAAAGTAATAAAATACATTTTGCTTTTTATTTCTAAGAAATCTAAATTGAAGAAAGTTGTAAACAACGTTCTTTATTGTTCAGGTATGTCTACGGTATATTTTTTTTACTTTCACTGAAGTTTGGTTTTGGGTTCAAAGTAATATTGTCTTGCTTTTATATTGTTTGTTTTATCTTTTCTTCACAAATAGTAGAACTTTTAATTTTAAATAGTTTCTCTCCTTTCTAACTTGACATACTATGTAGAAGTCTCAGAAGTTGGTAAAGGGTCTAACATGTGGCACCCTGGTAAGTAGTTCAATTTAAATGCTGTACTTTAAAAATCAAAGGGATCATGTTATGTACTGGTGATCTCTTATTTTACACATGAGTGAATAAATAGATGTAAAGAAATAAATCATCCAGCTAATTCACCATATGCAGAGTTAAGCTTAATACTTAACCCTGCACCCAATATCTTTCCTTAGTTTTACATTGATCTTCAGCTCACTTTTATACATCTATAACTATTTTATATGCATCAGAAATTATTTTCATCCATCTTGTTTATTTGGGTTTTTTTAGTTTTATATTTTCACTAGTTCCTGGAGAATTTTCCATGTCCCATTTTTTTCAGGCTCATACCCCTCCAACTATTGTGAGACACATCTTTTCTTCCCTATAAACATATCATCAAGTCAAATTACCACCAAACAAAAATTAGTGGGTATAGCCTTCCACTGGAGCATGGCCAACTTACTATTATACAAAATGAATCTTCCTTCCCCAGCTGATATTAATAGTTTCTGTGCTGAAGGTCAGACTTCATGCCCTACTCACTATCCACACTGGTGATATGGGATTCCCCTCTGTGTGCTGTGATTGCCATTAATGAATAAAGAAACTGCTTGGACCTATAGCAAGACAGAACTTAGGTAGGCAGGGAAAGCGAGGCTGAATGCTGGGAGGAAGAAGGGGAGAGACAGAGAGAAGCCATGGAGCTGCCACTGAAGACAGACATGCTGAAACTCTTCTGGTATGCTACGACCTTTTGGTGATGCACAGATTAATGGATATGGGTTAAATTAATATATAAAATCAGCCAATACGAAGCTAGAGTAATGGGCCTAGCACTGATTTAATGAATACAGTTTCTCTGTGATTATTTCGGGTCTAAGTTAGCAGGGCAGCCGGAAACCAACAAGTGGCATTTTCTGGCATTTGATCTGTTTTAGTTTGCACAGGCTATGTGCATGATTTTATACCACTGTGAGAGTTGATATGTGAACTGTCCTGCAGTGATCAGAAGACACTGTCTCCTTGAAATCATCTCCTGTCCTTGGCTCTTACATTCTTTCTGACCCTCTTCTCACAAAGATTCCAGAACCTTGAGAGGAACAGGGTGTGATATATAGGCTTCATTGGGGGCTGCACCTTTCTTATTTTTTAATTCTCTACATGCTGGTGAGTTTGGATCTCTCCATTCATCACCATCTACTGCAAATACAACCTTCTCTGATGGCGGTTGAGAAATATCCCAATCTACATGCATAATTCTAAGTCATTTGGCATTGATTCAGATTTTTTAAAACTACATCCATTTAGCATATCAGTATGGCAATTTCTCAGAAAATTAGGAAGCAACCTTCCTTAAGACCCAGCAATACCACTATTGGGTATATACCCAAAGTATGCTCAATCATAGCACAAGGACATGTGCTCAACTATGTTTATATCAGCATTGTTTATCATAGCCAGAAACTGGAAACAACCTAATTGACCCTCAAAAGAAGAATCAGGATAAGGAAAATGTGGTAGATTTACACAATGCAGTATTACACAGCAGAAATGACATCTTGAAATTTGCAGGCAAATGTATGGATCTAGAAAACATTTGGGTAACCCAGACCAATGAAGACAAATAGCATATGTACTCACTCATAAGTGGCTTTTAGACATAAAGCAAAGAAAACCAGCCTACAATTCACAACCTCAGAGAACCTAGACAACAATGAGGACCCTAAGATAGACATACATTGATCTAATCTACATTGGAAGTAGAAAAATACATGATCTTTGAGCAAATTGGGAGCATGGGGACCATGGGAGAGGGATGAAAAGGAGAGGAGAGGAAGGGAGGGAACCAGAGAAAAATGTAGAGCTCAATAAAATCAATAAGAAAAAAAACTGCATCCATTTAGTGTAACAATAATAATACTGCCTACTGTAGAGACTGTTGCCTGCTTAAAATTATTTATGTCCAGATAATGATATCAGGTATGAGTTTATTCACATGGAGTCTCCCTTTAATCCAATCAGAAAGTCCTTGGATACACTCATAATGTTTGTGCCACTACTGTGCCGATGGACATGTATTTCCAGGCCAATTATTATTGCTATCTCAGAAGACCCTTTTCATTTTTGGGAGCTAGAAACCTAATCTAGGCCCTTCAACATGTTAGCATGCCTTTACTACTGGAACAGCACTTTTTTGAGATAAATAGTTGAATGTAGTCATTAAGGGTTTTTCGTTGTTGTTTTGGTTTGTTTATGATTTTCTCAAGATAGGGTTTCTCTGTAGGTTTTGGAGCCTGTAATTGAAATAGCTCTCACAGACGAGGCTACCCTCAAACACACAGGGATCCTCCTATCACTGCCTCCCAAGCACTGGGATTAAAGGTGCATGCCAACAATGTCCTGCTAAGTAGCCATTAGTTTTTACATTTGCATCACTATTATCAAATACTTAGCAGAAACAACTTAAGGGGGGAAGATTTATTTTCACTCACTATATTTCAGGGATTCTAGTCCAGCTTGGTGATAACAGCAGAAAATTGTGAATTTGTCAATTTGGAAATAAGTCAGTCAAAGTAGCCCCTCCCACTCTAGTGGACCAAGAAACAAAGAAGCCAGGTTGGAAGCAGGCTGGTATGATGTTTGAAGATCTTTACCTAGTTTCTTACTTAGCCTCTTTTCCATAACTCCTATATTATCCACACATTTAATAAAGTGTTACAGGCCAGGGACCAAGTACATAAATTATGATGCTGCCATGGCATTTCAAATTATTTACATTCAAATTAAAATTTTTTTTTCTTTTTTATTTATTTATTTATTTATTTATTTATTTTTTCCATACATTGTTTTGTTTTATTTTTTCCATTCAAGAACATAATTAAAGAAATAAAATTATTTTTTCCTTTCTTCCCCTTCTCCCGGTCCCCTCCCACTACCCCCCCACCCCTCCTCCCTCCCCCTTCTTCCTTGAAAATTTTTTTACTCCAAAAAGATTTGTGGCATTCTTCTATGACAAAATTAGTCCAACTCTAACTGTTGTCAAAATCTTGACCAAGTTAATATGTTTCCAATGTCTAACGTTCAAACGCTCTATCAATAAAATACAAAAATAACATGATATACATACAGACCATCATGAACCCGAATAAATAGCCCCATTACTAATGAAGAGCAGTGGCATAAGAAAGAAGGACTAGACCAAGTCAAGAATGAAACCCAGAAAACCAGAGTTAAAATTTACTGACAAATTTCCAACCCTTACAACATAGCTTTAGCATCATTGCTATTAGGCCCAGCTAACTGAAGGGCACATGAACTGTCTCACTTGTGTTGGATCTGGTTGTTACTTACAGCTTATCATACTGATGCCCCATTGTCCTGCCATCTCCAGCATCCTCAAGTATCTCTGTAGCAACTTAATCTACACCTTCAAAGCTTTATGCATTCACTTTATCCCACTTCCATCAATCTGACTTGCCACACATTGTCTAGTTGTGTTTCACAGGCTTTTCCCTGGAGCAGATGTTCAGGATCCCATGACACTGAACTCTTTAATTTCACATCTGTAAAATCAAGACCATATGGACACTGCTGACTTTTATTGCCAGCATAAGAAATAGATGGATCCCTTGATCTATGGGAGTCGGTGGCTCCAAACACTTGTGTTGTATTGCTGATTTTAGGAAATCAGTTTTTAGGTGATGTATCTCTGCTTTTCTCAAGCAGGGTACCTTTGTTATTTTATTTATTTAAATGAAAGTCCTTAAGTATGTGTTAATTTTTTTTCTTACATTGAGGACTTTAGAGGATAAGGGGTCCTCTTTCTGTTATCTCTGGGTAAGGGACACAACATAGACAAATTATTAACAATTAACGCTGTTTTGTGTACCTTTGATTTGTCTGTAACTGAATTTAAAGTGTTTCCATGTCTAATATATTCACGACTTTTGCTTCTGTGTCTCTGTAAATCTGGTCAAACATGATCATCAATAAAAACCTTTCACAGCAATAATTGTATTGTGATTGTATCTTAGTGACTATGTCAGCTATAACATGCACAGTCCATGGATTTGGGTTACAACACTGCATGAAGAAGGCATATTTATACACGCTTTTTAGTTTTAAGACATAAAAGCAGAATGATGAGAAATGTAAAGGCATTCTTTACCTGGTTACAATACCAGTTGAAAATATGTGTCTTCTCACAGCCAAAACAAAGAAACATACAAAGTCATAAGATGAAATTAATACTGTTTTGAAATATATAGCACCAAAATAATTAGCAATTTACTTTTGAAATCAACCTTGTTCAAGTTTACATGGCATGAATATAATATAGTGAGGCCATTTGCCAGAATGCAATATCAATGTCTTCTATTCCAGGACTTAAAAACCTAAGTCACATTTGAAACTTCATAAACAATCTTTACCATGTACTGTTCTATTCTATCAGCATTCTGCTCTTCTAAACGTTCACCTGAATTTCCCACTAAGGTCTACTCAAATGATTCAAGGACCTCCTAAACATACATTTTAGGCTCTTCCATTTTTCCTTGCAAAAATGATTGCTGGGTCCCTGTGGTGGTTTGAATAGGGATGTCTCCCATAGACTCATGTTTAAATGACTGGAGTGGCACTATTATGAGCTGTGGCATTGTTGAAGTAGACGTGACTCTTTTGGAGGAAGTGTGCTACTGTGCAGGTGGACTTTGAGGTCTTATATGCTCAAGCTAGACCTCAGGTGGCAATCTGTTCCTGCTCCCTGTGGATCAAAAAGATCAGCTCCTTCGCCAGCACCATGTCAGCCTTAAAACTGCCATGTTTTCCACCATGATGATAATGAATTAAACCTCTGAAGGGTAAGCCAGTCCCAACTAAACAATTTTCTTTATAAGAGTGGTCATCATGTCTCTTCACAGCAATAGAAATCCTAACTAAGGCAGTCCCTGAGAACAAAATAAATAACTGGATGATTCTTTCCTACCCTCCAATTCCCAAATAACCACTCTGAGATTCAATATAGAAGCATCCCACATCACATATGACAGTGTTTTAAAATTTGTTGTTCACTCCTGCCTGTGGACTTTTTTTCTATTGGCTACTTTCGTATCACTGTCACAAAATATTTTACAGAGGCATCTTATCGGAGAACATAGCTATTTTGGGTCCTGGTTTAATTGGCATTTCAGTCTTTTGTGGAAGAGAAGGCAGGGTAGATATACTATCTCTAGTAACAAGAACCCACATGTGGTAACAGGAAAGAGGGAAGCATAGTGGTTATGAGCTTGCTTTAGTCACTTGAACCCACCATAGAGACATCACTTCCTGATGTTTCCACAACCTTCAGACTAGGGGTACAAGTCCTCAACACATAAGGCATATAAATTATAGCAAAAACAAAAACAAAAAAAAATAATTAACTCAAGATATTTCTTGTCTCTGGATGGGAAATCTGAATACTAGGCAACCAAATAATTCTAACATAAATGAAGCAGAGAAAAAACTTTCATTATCTTTTGTAATGATGATATTGCTATTCTAAAAACATAAACTCTTTATATTTCCTCCAGTCATAAAATCAGTGTGGCTTAACTTTGAAATTTTTTAATTGAAAATGGATTCTTTTATCATAAAATGCTCACCAACCAAAGTCTACCATCTTTCTGCTCCTCCTAACTATTCGTAGACCCGCAGATCCACCTGCTCTCCATTTCCTCTTCAGGAAAGAGTAGGCCTTCAAAAGATGATAGCCAAACAGGACAAAACTAGACATAATAAGCCAAGGTAAAAGCCCTCAGTGTTAAGGCTTGACAAGGCAACCCAATAGGAGGAAAAGGGTTCAAAGAGCAGGCAAAAGAGTAAGAGATACACCGGCTAACACAGTTAGGCGTCTCACAAAACAGCCAAGATAACAAGGCATAAAATATTCAGAGAATCCGGTGGGGACCCAACCAGGTCCATGCTTGCTGTATCAGTCTCTACGAATCCATTTTTTCTTTTAATTCAAACAATCATCTTTGTTTTAATTTCATCAATTCAGCCTTAATATTCGTATTTTGTTGTTTTCTGCTGATAAAAATCTTGAAGAAACTTCACAGTACTTGCCCTCAAGAAGCAAATAGTATAGTTTTCACAGCAATCTTAACTTAGAATTTTCCAGTCATCTCTCCTAAGAGATAATTCTTCCATATTTTCTTACATTTGTGAGATTGTCCACAACCCTCTCTTTTTCTTCCTCTCCCTGTGACTCTCAATCTCCTTCGTATCTACTGATATACATCCTAACAGTTACTTTATTTTGTTCTGCAGTGGAGAGATTTTGCTTTACCTTGTTTCTACTGCCAGTTATGTACTTTCATCTAAACTTACTTGTTCTCCTAGAAAACTCTCTGCACTCCAGGAGTTAATTAACCACACTGTTTAAAAGCTGTTCAAACACAGGTAACACAGTGGAGTATCAAAATGTCAAACTTGAACAAATATTCATTTCCCAAGACCTATTTCTGTGTTTTATTTATCTGCTTCTACTAGTAATTATTTTAACCTATTCACCCAACTTTAGACTCAAAGTCTGACATGACATTTAATTCTTTCCTGTATTCTTTCTAATCTTCAGTCATCAATTTCTCATAGTTTACCATGCTTACATGTTTACCACTTATGTTTCCAATCAGCCAGTCCCCTCACTTTATGTACTTTGCACTCATTCTGATTCTAAACTCATAATTTAAAAAAAAACATGATTTTCTATAACTGTATTATCCTTTTCCATTATTTACTTGTTCTGTCCATATATGCCTTGTAATGTATGTTAGAATGAAAGATATTAAAAATAAAAACTCAGTATTTTAGGGTCCACACATATTTTGTAGATATTCTAATATCCTTCCTTATATAGAGACAAAGTAGAATCATTTTACAGGAGAGTGGTAGACCTGTACATTTCAATTATGAATGACAAAATTATTTAGTATATTTACATGTTATAAATTTAACCTGTCCATGTCTAAAAGCCATCCAGTGTCTTACTGCAAACCTATAACTATTGTTTAGACATTAAACAATAATAAACATCATTCACTATGAAGCTTAAATGATACTTTATACTCAGCTTGGGTTGCATTTCTCTGATTTCCTAGTATTGACTGCACTATCTACCACCATCAATTATGGATCATGATAACATTTATCTACATATGTATGTATCTCATTTCTGATTCTAATTAACTAGAATTCTCAAGGAATGGTACTTTACAGAATCAGTATGTTGGGCCAAGCCTGGCACATAGTCAAATTTTCCATGAGTAAAATTTCAATCTATAACTTTATTAGAATTGGTAAGAAACATATTGTATATCATACTTAAGAATGATTCCAAAGTGATTTATCTTACGAAATAGTTGAAAATTTACATGTTTAAGTAGTTGATTTAATTTAGTTACACTTTATCTTGACTTTGCTTGACTCTAAATTTCATAAAAATTAGTAAAATATTATAGATTTCCACTAAAGAATCCATAACTCTCAGAGCACTTGACATAAAAGACATTTGGTCCTACCTACCTATGGAATTTAGAGCACATACAGTAAACTGAAGTACTTTCACATTTTTCTAGTACCACTATTATTAAATATGTTCTGATGGAATGAAAATGCTGAAATAAATAGGTAAAATGTACTTGCTTGAATTAGCATAAAACTAGCTTTGAAGTAGGGAGCTATGCCATCTATACAATGAGTAAGTAAATATAAGGGAGATAACATCAGCATTGATAAAATTTTGGCACTTAGAAATAGGATAGGCTCAGGAATTAAGAGACTGTATTGGTTTTTCAGAGGAACAGATATAGGCCTAACACCCTTATCAGGTGGTTCATCATCAAATAGAAATGCAGCTCCAGGGATCCAGTACCTCAGACACATGCACATCATTGTATGTAGAAAATAAACACAATGAAAAATAACTCACAAAACTGGACTGGAATCATAGGAATAAAACACTATGATAAAGTGCTTACCTTTCGAGTAGGATTATCAATAAGAAAATTGACATCAGGAACAATAAATATGTAAAAAAATCTAAAAACCAAATAAATTTGAAAAAAATAATAGAGGGCTTAAGAAATGTGTTATTATTATTGCATATGACCTATGAGTTTGATGGGAGACTGGGAAATGACAGTTAATCCAGTTTTCCATTTACCATTTTTGGTATATTTCTATATTTTAGAATACACTGAAATTATACATATCTCAGAAATATATCTTTTCTTTGTCTTTTCCCATTTTAATCCTAGAACAGAATCCTACATGGTTATTATGGGAATTAATTCAGTTCTGCTCTGTTCAGTCACCCTTTTTATGTCCAGCTGTTTCAACAAAATGATCAATTTTGCATGTAAACCAGATAATGATAAAAACCTATTTCAGTTATTTTTGGTTATTTGACATATAATGTAACTAATTTGATTGATCACAGAAAGTAATTAGCTAACGGACTCTAAAATTCTCCTTACACAATTTCCTGCTGATTTGGTTATGACAGTATGAGTAATCAATATTACTTTCAGTATATATCATTTTTAAATTGTATTTACAATTAAAGAAAAACAGATCCAATAATCATGCATTACTTAAATTTTTAAAATGAGATAGGTTCAAATTCCAAAGTAATTTTTAGTAAACTAATAACCACATAGTTCATACCACATAGTTCATACAAAAAATAACTTTCTTATTTTCAGAACATTTATAAATAGCTAAATATGCCTATGAATATGACTTTTAATTATATTACTACATACATTAAGTTATAGAGAATTTTCTTGGAGATATGGACTCTCCTTAAATCTTCTCATTAACTCCACTGTGGGGCACAGCTTTGTATTTTGTTCTCTCATTTTCTTTCCACATGTGACCATTATTTTTCTATAAAAATTATTATTTTCCATTGGGTACAATGCTATTTTAAAATAAAATTATAAACCAAATATTTACTGATAGTGCATCATGAATATATCTATTTAAAACAATTCTTTGGTATCCATATAATTTCAGCATTTATTTAAAACAAGGGAAATTTACATATAAATTCAATTAAGTTTGCATACTATCTAGAGAGATGAGCTTATGAATATTTACAAAAAGAGTTAAATCTTGGCTGAATATTTAGAACTGCAGGACACACAAAGTTTTTATGCTTTTTCAAAGTTCATCAAGATTTTCTTTTTATAATCATCAATGTTGAGAATTACACTTTGTATAACTTTATAACATAAAACAGAAGATGTATGTTTCAGACCATTACAGAATCTGTTAGAAATTCTAATCTCAAAGAAAAAATATGATTTTTTTACGAAATGATGTTTTATGATACTCAAGTCAGAAGCTTAAATAGCGTTTTTATAGTCATATGTCAAAACATAACCTAATCAAAAGATACAATAGGTTAAGACCCTTGAACTGATAATTCATGGCTGGAGGATATTAAAGATCTTTTTGCTCTCTAACCCACTATGTTTATCACAAAACCTTTGTATGCATAGTAAAAGTACTGTAAAGTTCTTAGCTATAGCACAAATGCTGCCTTGTCTTTGGTGTCACATGGTATGATGCCTACATAACGCAGAGTGTATGTGCTGAGTTCAGAGTGAAGTTTGCAGTGAATTGTGTGCTGCTGCATGGGTTAATACTGCTGGAAATGCCTTGGATTCATTTTGTATTTTATTTTGAGTGTTTTAGCTTTTGGTTGTTTGTGTGTTATAAAAGCTTTAACACCACCAGATTTTCCACATTCACTTGCATAACCCCATCTGTGCTGACAGTCCAAAGATTGGAAGCCTATGATTTAGAC
>PVIU01032910.1:0-13019 GCA_004026605.1 Ondatra zibethicus | reverse complement strand
CCTAAATGATGTCCCTAACCCTGAGTTTTTCTTCTCCTGTAACAAGAGCAAAACCCCTTCCCCAATGCAGCACATCTCCTGGCTTTCATTGTGAGGTCAGTACATCCTTGAAATAAACTGGTTGATTTATTTCAGAAAACTTTTCTATTATTCAATGTCTCTCTGCAGCTATTGTCCCTTTCTCATTAGCATTAAGAAAATTCAAGGTTAATAAAGCATTATGTAATCTATTTCTGAGGGCATTTCCACCCCTTTCTGTTTGTTTAACCTATTCTTTATAGTTTGATTTGAACTTCTATAACTGCCTGATCTGTAGGATTATGTGGTATACATATAATATGCTTAATGTTATAATAAGCAAAAAATGTTTCATTTTCCTAGAGAAATATGCTGAACCATTATCTGTCTTTATTTGTGCATGTATACCCATGATGGCCATAACTTCTAATAAATGTGTAATTACTGAAACAGCCTTTTCTGAGCTTAAAGAAGTTGTCAATTGAAAACCTGAATAAGTGTCAATGGTGTGGTGTAAATATTTCAATTTTCCAAATTCTTCAAAGCAGAACACATCCATCTGCCAGATTTTATTCCTTTGAGTACCCTTTGGGTTAGTATCTGTGTTTGTTTATACAAAGAGCAAGTAGGGCATCTCTTTATATTCTCCTTAGCTGGTTGCCATGTAATAGAAAACCCTTTCTTTAAGCCTTTGCTATTGACATGATGTTTTTATGAAATTCTGAGGCCTGGTACATGCTTCCGATCATAATTGTTCAATTTCTGCATTATCATGTGCTAGAGGACCTGGTAGACTCACATGGGATTAGATGTGTGTTGTGTATATAGGACAAATCCTATTCCTGATTATGTCTTGCATCTGGATAAATAATGAAGTCAATTCTGTATCATCTGGTATAAATTCAGCAGTTTCAATATGCAAGTTAACTCTTTCTGCATATTGTAAATCAGTAACTATATTAAGAGGTCCTTTAAGATCCCTTAGCATCATGAGAATATCATATAATCCTGCCTGCCGGACAGAATTATAAGGGCTTTGTTCCACCTTATTTAATTCCTCTGATTTAGAACCTACCTTCCCTGATTTATTTGCATCAGTATAAAAAGTACAGGCTCCAGTTTTGGAGCATAATGTACAATTCGGGGAAGAATCCCAGAAGTTCGCTTTAAGGTTAGGTCTATAACTTTTGGCATAATTACTATTAATTTCTCCCAAAAAATTAGCACAAACTCTTTGTGATAGTTCATTGTCTTCCCATAACTCTTTTATTTCATCAGTATTGAAAGGCACTATAATCTCTGCTGGGTCTATACCTGCTAACTTGACAAAGTCTCAATTTGCTTTTATAATTAATTTAGAGACTTTTCCCACATAAGTTTTTAATATTTTACTTGGTTTATGTGGTAAAAACATCCTTTCTGCTACAATATCCTTCTGCATTAGAATTCCTGTAGGAAAAATTCTGGAAGGCAGTATAACTAGAATACAATTAAGATTTGTATTAATCCTATCCTCATGTGCCTCCTGTAATTTCTCCTCAACAAACATCAATTCCTTTTCCACTTCAGCTGTTAATTCTCTGGGACTATTCAAGCCTTTATCACCATCTAAGGTTGTGTTTAAATGAGTTATTTAATCAGGTGTTGTTCCAACAGTCGGTCGTAGACTGGAAATGTCTCCTAACAATCTTGAAAGTGATTAAGAGTCCTCAACCAGTCTCTCCTAATTTGTTTCTTTTGTGTCCTAATTTTCTGTAAACCTATTTTATAACCTAGGTAATTGACAGACTCTCCTGTATTATTTCAGGAGCAATTTGTAATCCCCATTTTGGCAAAACTTTCTTTTCTTCTTCAAACATTCTTTCTAAATTATCTATGTTTGAATCAGATAGCAAAATGTAACCCATGTAATGGTAAATTATAGACTTAGGAAATTGCTTACATATTATTTCCAATGGCTGACTTACAAAGTATTGGCACAGTTTGAGGCTATGGAGCATTCTTTGTGGGAGAATAGTCCATTGATATCTCCTAGTAGTCTGAGAATTACTATAAGTAGGCATTGTGAAGGAACATTTTTCTCTATCCTTTTCTTGTAAAGGTATAGTGAAGAAACTATCTTTCAAATCAATAACTATAAGATGCCATAATTTTGGTAATTGAGAAGGCAGAGGAATTCCAGATCATAGAGGGCCAATAGACTGAATTACCTTATTGACAAGTCTTAGATATGTCACCATTCTCCATTTACCAGGTTTCTTTTTACAACAAATCCAGGAGAATTCCAGGGGCTGGATGATTCTCCAATATGGTGGGCATCTAGTTGCTCTTGTACCAGCTGTTCCAAAGCCTGCAACTTATCTTCAGCTTGAGGCCACTGCTTAACCCATATTGGTTTCTCAGTTAACCATTTTAAAGGTAGGGCTGTTGGTACCTCTAAAGGTTTACTAGTTGCTTTATGTTCTTGTACAGTCTGAATGGCTTATGACCTTTATGTATAGTATCTCATAATATCCTTCCCAGAATTATGAGTTCCTGGGACTGCAGGAATGTTACTCTGGGTTTCCTATTGTTGTAGCATGTAACAACCCCATAAATTTACTGCAATATTAATTCAGAGGGATGATATTATCTTTGAATTGATCTTTTTACCACATAAACCAAGTAGAAAATTAAAAACTTATGTGGAAATGTCTCTGAATTAATTATAAAAGGTAAATTGAGACTTAGTCAATTAGCAGGTATAGATCCAGCAGAGATTATAGTGCCTTTCACACTCATAAAATAAAAAAGTTATGGGAAGACAATGAACCATGGCAAAGAGTTTGTGCTATTTTGGGGGGAGAAATTAATAACAAATATCCCAAAAGTGATAGACTTAACCTTATGAAGAGAACTTTTGGAATTCTTCCCCGAATTGTACACATGCTCCAATAACTGGAGCCTGTACCTTTTACACTGATGGAACTAAATCAGTGAAGGCAGGTTACAAATCAGAGGAATTATATAAAGTGGAACAAAGCCCTTATAATTTTGTCCAGAAGCAGAATTACGTGCTATTCTCATGATTTTAAGTGATTTTAAAGGACATCTTACTATAGTTACTGATTTACAATATGCAGAAAGAGTTACCTTGCATATTGAAACTGCTGAATTTATACCAGATGATACAGAATTGACTTCATTATTTATCTTGATGCAAGATATAATCAGGAATAGGATTTGTCCTATATACACAACACACATCTAATCCCATGTGCGTCTTTCAGGTCCTCTAGCACAAGGTAATGCAGAAATTTATCAATTATGATCGAAAGTATGTTCCAGGCCTCAGAATTTCATTTAAAACTTCATGTCAATAGCAAAGGTTTAAAGAAAGAGTTTTCCATTACATGACAACAAGCTAAGGAGATTATAAAGAGATGCCCTACTTGCTCTTTCTATAAACAAAGACCACTACCTGCAGGCGCTAACCCAGAGGGTACACAAAGGAATGAAATCTGGCAGATGGATATGTTCTGCTTTGAAGAATTTGGAAAATTAAAATTTTTACACCACACCACCGACACTTATTCAGGTTTTCAATGGGCAACTGCTTTGAGTTCACAAAAGGCTGACTCAGTAATTCCCATTTTTCTAGAAGTTATGGCCATCATGGGTATACATGCCCAATTAAAAAGACAGATAATGATCCAGCATATGTCTCTAAGAAAATGAAACAATTATTTGCTTATTATAATATTAAGTATATTACAGGTATACCACATAATCCTACAGGTCAGGCAGTTATAAAAAGTTCAAATCTAACTATAAGGATATGTTAAACAAACAGAAAGGGGTGGAAAATGCTCCCAGAAATAGATTTCATAATGCTTTATTAACCTTGAATTTTCTTAATGCTAATGAGAAAGGGACAACAGCTGCAGAGAGACATTAGACAATAGGAAAGTCTTCTGAATTAAATCAAAGATTTTTTCAAGGATGTGCTGAGCTCACAATGGAAGACAGGAGATGTGCTTCATTGGGGTAGGGGTTTTTCTCTTGTTTCCACAGGAAAAGAGAAAAGAGAGTTATATAGGTATTAAGAATTATAGATTAATAGTCATCTATGTTTGTCATACTTAAAGTTAGACTAATCAGGTTCTTTAGCTATATAGTGATTATATTCTGCATAGATAGGTAATCGTCAATCACTTCAAAGAGCTGTAGAATATGGCATTTAAATAAATTAGGGTTCTGTTGAAGTGAGACCCGATTGCTCCTGGCAGCACCAATCTATTCCTGAGAGAATGTTGAGAACTGACGACACTCCAGTTGGAGCTTGTTTTCTTCTTGGCAAAGCTGGCCTTTGGGCAAAGAAATGTCCATGCCTCAACCACTGCCAAGAAACATAGTATCTGGAAATGGATAAGCAAGACTGTCAAATCTTGCCAAGACAGAGTAACGTGGTTTTGAAAAATATCCTTCCTTTGAAAATGGTCTATCAGTTATTCTGGACCTTAGTCATAGTTGTTTGCTTCAACGTTGCAAATGAGACTTTGGGTGATTACCCAGGTAGTCAATTGTCTCTGTCATTTGTTGCAAATTTTGGAAGTTGCTTGGTTGTACCTCCTGCTTACTCAAGTAATACTATTTCCCTCCTTGGATCTTTGATGTGGTTGAAGACTAGAAGGTTGTAGTTACTTTTCCTTCATTACTTGGCCAAGTTAATTATTATACAAGACTTAAACTAGTTATGAGAGGATAATTATTGAATATATTTGTTCTTATTGTATATAACTTTGTATTAGGCTTATCACTCTCTTATTTAAACAGAAGGGGGAGTTGCTTTAGGAAGTCTTAGCATCAGTGGTTACCTGTGCACTGAGGCATGGCCTCTTATGCTATATATGCCAATAAAGAGCATGCATCTGTCTTTTCTTCTGGCCTCTGTGTTTCAGTTGCAGATTTCAGTTTTTGTTCTCCATTCAAGTAGAGGATTCTGATTTGTGAGTCTACCCCTAAATAAATAACTATCTATTTCTCAATTCTGAGCTAATGTGGGATTTCTTTTAAGCATTCTTCTTCAGTCCTATGTCTAGAACTCCAAGGGAGAAACACTAATACTCCCGTCTTAGTGTAGAGACACACCTCTGGGTCCACTGCAATGGCCTGGCCAGGAAGCTGAGAGAAGGAGCCTTTACACATAAAAGGCACAAGTGGAGCAGTAGTTGGGCAGTTTCCCATAGTCAGGGAAAGAAACCATGAGGTAAACAGAGCCTTCTGTTGCTTGGTGTGCATGTTCAAGGTTGCTTGCCCATTGGCCAACAGATATGAACTTCGTGTTCTTCCACACCCTGTTTGAAATCCCCTTGTCTCAAAATCTGAGACTCCTCGTGTTTCTGTGAGTGATGCTGCTTCTTCCACAGACCCCAGCAAAATGCCAAGGACCATCTCTATTCTGGTGGATTTCTCCTCTTCCCCTAGCTGGCCACTAGGTGGTGACAGATCTCATCAACCAGAGCTCTAAGAGACCAGCCTGAGTCTCCAGAGACAGATACCTGAGACAGCTGGAGCATGCAAGGCAGGAAGCTACAAGTACTTCTGGGGGTTAAAAGACAACCGATGACAGAAAGGAAAGATCTGGGGAGGCAGCAAGGGACCTGAAGCCTCAGGCAGGGTGGGCATGCCTTTGGAGAACATTTACATGAGTTCTGAAGCCCAATTACAGGACTTCATTTGTTGGGAGACTAGTGCTTGGAAAGAAGTCCTCAGAAAATATGTTCAGGGTGTTGTATGAAGGTTTTCCTGGAGAGACACAGACAGCTGCTCCTCCCCTTTACCCCAAGCAATGCCAGTCAAAGTGTCATTCCACCAAAGTCCAATTATTGGACTTACTTATACATCATGCATTAGGGATTACTTATAGTGCATGGGGAACTCAATGCACCCATGCAATGGAAATATATCAACCCAACATTATGTTCCCCATAGAGGTGTAGCCTTACTGAATGAATTATGCAATCGGGGCTGTGCCTTGAGGTTTCAAAAAGCCCTAGTCTCTCTGCCTAACAATCAGGTTGTTGTTCTCAGCTTCTTCTCCAGCACTTGCCTGCATACTGCCATGTTTCCCACCATGATGATAAAAGACTTACCCTCTGCAACAGTAGGCCAGCCCCTGATGTGGGATTTTCCTCTGTATGCTGTGAATATGTTTTCTTATCATTGGCTAATAAATAATCTGCTTTGGGCCTATGGCAGGGTAGAATATAGAAAGGCAGGAAATCCATGCAGAAATAGAGGAGAAAAGAAGGTGGCTTCAGGGAGATACCATGTAGCTGCTGATGGAGACAGACATCTGGAACTTTACCTGATAAGCCATAGCATTATGGCAAAATAAGAACTTAGAACTTTTCATGATAATGAGACACATCTCTTCCTGGAAGCACCAATCTATTTCAAGAGGAAGATGGGCATCGAAGAGAGTTCAGATTTTCCTGAGTGGGAAAGACAGTAACTGTCAGAAAAAAAGGTTTGATGCCACAAAGTCCGATGATGAACATTCTAGAAGTGGATGGCTCCTGCTCAAACCGAGCACTTATACCCAGAGCACAGCCTACTGTCTTCCCACCTCAGTCAGAGGAGCTGTTCCTACTTGGACTACAGGGTGCTTCTTTGACACTATCTTGGCACATGAACACAGAAATACCTCCTAAAGCATCCAAAACCACTATCCTCAAGCCTCTGAACACTTGAGACTTCAGCCTTCTCTCCCACTACACAGTGCCCCCAGCTCCTGCACACCCTGCACACTCCCTCATCCTGAGGCAAGGCAGGTGAAACCCTATATTACTGCATAATTCTGAGAATGAGCAGGAGAGACCCTACACACTGAATCAGTTAGAGACAAGGCAAATGAGACCCTTGCACACTGCCTCTTCCTGATACAAGGCAGTTGAGACTCTACAAACTGCATCATCCTGGGACAAGACAGATTGAGACCCTACACATTGCATCATTCTGAAACAAGGCAGGTGAGACCCTAACTACTGCATCATCCTGACGTTCTGCATCATCCTGAGACAACATGGAAGATGTGACCCTACACACTGCATCATTCTAAGACTAGGCAGGTTAGACCAGACACACTGCATCATCCTGGGACAATGCAGATTGAGATCATACACTGACCCTTCTAAAAGAAGCAAGATGATTCCTTACACCCTGCATCATTCTGAGACAATGGAGGTGAGACCCTATACACTGCATAATTCTCAATAAGGCTGGTGAGACCCTGCACACTGCATGATTCTGAACAAGGCTGCTGAGATGACCCTACACACTGCCTAATCCCACAACAAGCCAACAAGCCAGCTGCGACTCTATAAACTGTATCATCCTGAGATAAGACAGGTAAGACCCTATACACTTTGTCATTCTGACCACAGGCAGATTAAAGGCCAGAGAATGGACCATTCTGAGGCAACAAAGCAGATGAGACCCTACAAACTGCCTCATCCTGAAACAAGGCAGGTGAGACCTACACACTGCATCATCCAGAGAAAATGCTGGTGAGACCATACACTACTGCATTTTGTGAGACCAGTGGTATAGGAGTTCTGTTTGTGTGTTTCTTTCATTGGTTAATGAATAAAGAAACTACTTTATTGGCCTAGTTGATAGAGTAGAACTTCGGTAGGTGGAGAAGACAGAACTAAATGCTGAAAGGAAGAGAGGTGGTGTAGGAGAGAGATGCCATGGAGCTACCTAATCTGGAGACAGACATGCCTAATCTTTCCTGGTAAGCCACTGCCATGTGGCAATATACAGATTGATAGAAATGGGTTAAATCAAGATGTGAGAGTTAGCCAATAAGAGGATAGAGACGATGGGCCTGGCAGTGATTTAATTAGTACAATTTCTGTGTAGTTATTTTGGAGCTAAGGTAGCTGGGCAGCCGGGAAGAACATGTGGGCCCTGTCCCTACAACAGACCAGGAACTTGAGACCCTACACACTGCATCATCCTGAGAAAAGGCAGGCAAGGCCCTATACTGTGCCTTATTCTGAGACAAGACAGCTGAGACGTGACACACTGCCTCAACCTGAGACAAGGAATGTGGGACCCTATACACTACATCATCTTGAGACACCACGCAGGTGAGAACTACACACTGTATCATTCCAAGACCAAACTTGTGAGACCTGACACACTGCATAATCTGAGACAATGCAGGTGAGACCCTCTACTACTGCATCTTTCTGAATAAAGGCAGATGAGACTCTATGCACTACATCATTCTGAGACAAGATAGGTGAGATATCCTGTATAATTCTGAGGCCAGGCAGGTGAGACCCTGCACAGTGCATCATTCTGAGATAGGGAATGTGAGACCCTACAGGCTGCATCATTTTGAGACAAGGCAGGTGAGAGCCTACACAGTGTATCATCCTGATACAACAAGGCAGGTAACACCCTATTCACTTCATTTTTCTGAGAAAAGACTGTTGAGACCCTATACACTGCATCATCCGGGGATAGGGCAGGTAAGAACCCACAAACTTCAAACTTCATTCTGAGACAGGGCAGTGAGACTCTACACATTGCATCTTTCTTAGACAAGGCAGGCAAGATTCTAAAAACTGTCCCATGTGAGACCAGGCAGGTGTCATGCAGAGATCAGGCAGGTGAGACCCTACACTACTGCATTATTTTTAGACAAGACAGGTGAGACCCTAGACACTGCATCATTCTCAGACAAGGAGGGAAGTAGCTACACTACTGCATCATTCTGTGAACAGCCAGGTGAGACCCTACACACTGAATCATTGTGAGACAACAGTCAGGATATATTCTACACACTCCATTATTCTGAGACCCAGTAAAAGAGACCCTACACTATTGCATAATTCTGAGCCAAGGTATGTGAGACCTTACACACTACATGATTCTATTCGAGGCTGGTGAGACCCTACACTGCTTCATCATTTTGAGACAAGGCAGGTGTGACTCTACACAATATATCATTATGTAACATGTCAGGTGAGACACTATACACTGCATTATTCTAACACAAGGCAGGTAAGTCTCTACTCACTGCATCATTCTTATACATTGGCAGGTGAGACCCTTCACAAGGCATCATCCTGAGACAACAATGCAGGTGAGACCCTACACACTGCATCATTCTGATACAAGGAAGGTGAGACCCTTCACAGTGCAATAATCTGATTCAAGGCATGCGAGAACCTACACACTGCATCATCCTGAGACAGCAAGGCAGGTTACACCCTACACAATACATCATTCTGAGACACGTCAGGAGAGATCCGACACCCTGCATCATTCTGAGACCAGGTAGGGAAGACCCTACACACTGCATCATCCTGAGACCTCTGGCACCCTTGGTGATTGTGTTATTCTTTTGAGATAGGCTCCCTCACTGACTCAGAGTCCCACTGATTAAGCTAAGCTGGGGAGCTAGTGAGTCCTAGGAATCCTATTTCTGTTTTCCTAGATCAAAGAATATTATCATGTCATAGTATGTCAGCACACCTGGCATTTTTCTGTGTGCATGTGTGGGGGGCTTCTTGGAGCAGCAGATCTCTCAGGTCCTCATGCTTGCAAGACAAATACTTTACCAACTGAGCAATCTTCCTAACACTAAAATTAAATTTTACTAACTTTCCTGGGCTGTTTCTCTCCCTGCTCGTGACACATACACATATCACATTCTATTTTACTCTGTGAATGGCTGAGTCAGATGTTCTTTGAATGTTCAACCTAAAAATACAGTCTGTATATTCATCTTCTATAGAAAAAACATGAGTGACTATCCCACCAGCTATGTTTTATTTTTTAATATGAAGAAGTGTGTTCCTTCTTTCTTTCATGATCTAGTCTAAGATTAGCTGGGCCACTCTTTGTACTCTTTAATAGCAGATGGCTGTTTCATTGATTGTGTGTGGTATACCATCAGCGTCTGGTTAAATGCACCATCAATAGCAGTCCAGGGCCCTTTGTACCAACAGGTGCTGTAGGGAAGGCCCACAGTCATTGTGATATGGTCTCAAAAGGAATTGTGGAACCCCAGTTTCCACCCTCTCTCTTCGTGCCCCAGTACTTGCAACATGCAACCTTTGCCAGAAGACCAAGCTAATGAGGCCACCTGAACTTGTATTTGAATCCCAAAAATCCTAAGCTCTTCTTGGCTCCACAAGTATCCCATATCTGTGGTTTCACTGTAGTGACACAAACTGGTTATGATACTGACATTCCTAGCATGTGTCATGGATAAATGAATACTTAGTAGAAAATGAGTGAACAAGTGATTGCTAGGGATGAATGTTCCATGTTTGTCTGTGAAAATGACATTTCAGGCATCATAACAGATAGTAATTGTGAAGTCCTTTGTGAGGAAAGATGTCTGAGCCATAATAATTGCCTGACATCTGGATCTGTCTTTGTTGAGAAAACCTGCCACCTGCACTCCCATCACTATAGAACAACTAATGAAAGATCCAGAGAAATATACTGGGGTTCAAGCTGAGAGATCAGAGAAGCAAAAGAGCCAAGTCACTGGAGAGCTCTTACCTCTAGAAATCTTCAGACTGAAGAAAAGAGAGTGAGTTCCTGTCTCACCCCACCTTATATTCCTCTCTAGTGCTTGTGCACCACCACCACCTGGCCTCTATGGCTAGCTAGTGTGGCTGCTGGGATTAAAGGTGGTGCCACCACTGCCTGGCTTTTATGACTGACTAGTCTGGCTAGCTTTGCACTCTAATCTTCAGGCAAGCTTTATTTGTTACATCATAAAGAAATTATCACTGTACATCACTCCCAAAGATGTTTTCTCCTACACCATCTTAGGTAAGTACATTGAGGCTACACACATCAGAAGTGGTTATAACAGACCCAGACCTGCAGAGGAAGCAGTTGAAGGGGATATACATTGGACTGGAGAATAGAATATTATTCAGATATGTTATGTCCACAGAATTGATGTGGAATGTCATTCTGTATATATGTTGCTTTTACTGATTAATGAATAAAGTTGTTTGGTCAATGATTTTGGCATATTTCTAGTTAGCCCTTACATCTTAAATTAACCAATTTCTATTGTTTTGTATTTTACTATGAGGCTCGTGGTTTGTTACCTCTTGCTTTTTGGGAAGCTACATGGAGTCTTTCTCCTTTGGCAGCTACATGACTTCTCCTAGACTCTGCCTACTCTCTCTATATATCTCTACTAGCCTGGCTATATTCTGCTATGCCATAGGCCAAGGTAGCTTTATTCATCAAACAATAAAAGCTGTAACACAGATACAGAAGGAAATCCCACATCACAGAGTCATGTGTGGGCAGGCATTTAATCAGCTGCCACAGATAGAGGAACGGTCATAATTGGTAGTTAGAATAATGTTCTTGCTAATGACTGCACTGTGTCCTCTTCAAACTTCTAGTTTTAAAATAAGTTATATCAGTGGTTATCTTGAGCTGAAGGGAGCCATCTTCTCCACAGGTTCACTCCCTCCTTAAGGAGTAATGCCCGAATACAGAAGTCCATATGTTCTTTGCTTTTTGATTTCATTCAGGACATCTGGCTCCAGCATCATCCGTGAGCACTCCCTAGAACTGTCACATCAGCCAGTTCTGTTTCTCAAGTCATGTTCTACTAGTATATCTCCAAGAGAGTCACCCCAGTCACCTGCTACAAGCAAGTATCCATCCCTAAGTCCATCCCCTGGGGCCCTGACCTGTAGCAGAGCCTGAGACCAGACTTTGAAGGAGGAGTGGATGAAAGAGCAATGTAGCTAAAGTTCAGGCAGGGCTAGAGGCATCTACGCACACCTATTAACAAGTCTCAAAGTTACTTTTCTGGTTACTGTAACAAATGCCTGACAAAATCATTTTAAAGGTAAAAGGACTTGTCTGACTTATGTTCTGAAGGACACAGTCTATCATAGCAAGGAAGGCATGGCTGTAGGAAAGCCTGAAGGAGGGTTACATTGTGTCCCCAGTAAGGAAGCAAAGACAGACAAATGCCAGTAATAGGTTCCCTTTCCCTATTTTCACATTTTATTTTAATCTGTAACCCCAAGCCATGGAATGGTACCAGCTACAGGAAGAGAGGGTCTTCCCTCAGTTAAGGTCTCTGGAAGTGATCTCACTGACACTCCAAGAAGACTCCAAAATGTGTGTCTCCTAGGCCAGGCTAAAACCAGCCACAATGATAAATGAAGAATAACCTTCACACATAGCTAGCGAAACAGAGCTGGGTCCAAGTGTTCTGACCATTTTCTTGTTGTTTTTCAGTCATTATCCAGAAAGAAAATGCAATGAATCTTAGAAACCCAGGGTGCTGGAGATATGGCTCGGTGATCAAGAACCTAATGGGTAAAAATTACCTAGCATGGTACCTGAGATACATCAACAAGCTTGGACAGGCCAGTGCCTCACTTTACAAAATTCAGGTGGACAACAGGTACAGCATTTAGATCTTATTCATTTTCTGTTTTGTGTTTGCTTTTTGTTTGTTTGGGTTTTTGGGGGGGAAGTGGTTTGGATTTGTGGGGGGGGGTTGTGGGCTTTGGTTGGTTGATTGATTGGTTTGGGTTGCAGGAGTTGTTTTGTTTTTTGAGACAGGATCATTCTCTATATAGTTCTGACTGTCCTGGAACTCATCACATAGACCAGGTTGACCTTGAACTCACAGAGATCCACCTGCCACTGCCTCTGGGTACTGTGATTAAAGATGTAGCCTTGGTGTTTGGCTGATGGTTAGATTGAACTGTAAGCTTGCATAGTCTAGATCACCTAGGAAGAGTCTCATTGAGCCACTGTCTAGATCAGGCTCACCAGTGGGCATGTCTGTGGGGACTGCTGTCATGGTTACTAATTGATATTAAAAGCTCATCCCATGTGGATGGATCCATTCCCTAAGCAGGGAATCCTGGACTACATATGAGTGGAGAAAACAAGCTGACTTTAAGTGTGAATAAATTCATTATCTGCTCTCGACC
>PVIU01032909.1:0-13027 GCA_004026605.1 Ondatra zibethicus | reverse complement strand
TGGGGGTGGGCCTTGGACTTCCAACAGGGCAGGGCACCATGCCCTCTTTCAAGGAAGAAGGGGGAGGGAGGAGGGGTGGGGGGTAGTGGGAGGGGACCGGGAGAAGGGGAAGAAAGGAAAAAAAATTTTTTTTATCTTTAATTATGTTCTTGAATGGAAAAAATAAAACAAAACAATGTATGGAAAAAAAAAAGAAAAATATATCTTTGGATATACTTAGGAATCACTGTTCAACAATAGTTCAATATAATTGCAAGAAATGGCAAATATCTTAATAAACCACTGTCCTGACTTAACATTTCTGCTACTTAGGGATCTTCAGTCCTGAGTGTGAAAGTCACAAACCAGAGGTTCATGTCATTTGAGAGGGATAGATATCTCCTTAAATTTATTAGTTATATGTTACGTATCAGCCAAAATAATATAGCTGTTTATTATATGGACTGATTCTACCAATATGTTCACTGATGTAATGTGACTAGGATAGAGAAGGCAAAATATATCTTATTAAACAGTTAGGGTCTTGATTGTTGCTACTTTTCTCCAACACATTACAATTATGAAAAAAAACTTGAGTCTCAATTCTTCATATGTAAAGTGAGACTAATGATATTAATATAAATAAAAACTTTTTTATAAAGTCCATATAAAGAATATAGAAAATAATGTTTTAAGACTTGGAATAGGTGGTCAAAAAGGGTATATTGTCATGTTAGGAAAATAACTTTCTAAAGCATTCTAAATATTTAGAACAAGAATAAATTATATAGTCTTGTATTAGTGTTTAGTATTTCCAGCATGGTTTTCAATGTAACAATGTACAAATGTGAGAAATGAACTTTTATTGTGAATTTGGGTACAATTACCTGATATTATTGCCTCAAGAGCATATTGTGTAATTGTGTATGTAATCATCATCATAATCACCACCATCATCATAATTATCATTATCAAAGACTATAAAACATGGAGAATGCTATGAACAAATGTTTCTGTGCCCAAATCTCAGCTATCCATTTGAATCCAATGGAATGTTTTCCTTAAAAATAAAATAACATATTAGGAAATACTATAAGAAAAGAAAAATCTTAGCAAAGAAAAATTTCACACCAGTAAAATTTATTCTAACATTATAATACATTTTTCTATTCCTTTGATACATCTTTTAGCTCACTATGCACTTTATGTAGATGTTCCAATTATTAATTTCATATGGCTATAACTATCATTTAAATGTTGTCAATTCTATTACTTTATAAATTTGAATACTTTCAAGATGCATAAAGCATCATGCTGTTATTATTCAGCATTCTATTGCAACTGTCATATTGAAATAATTTGATACAAGAAGTTGTATTTCAGGGAACATATCTACCTGTCTATGAACTGTATGCTTATTTATCTGTTTATCTCTTTTATATTTCTTTCAGTTAACCATGTCACTAAATTCAATAATTCTGTATCTCCCTCTAACTAGGTAAATAAAAACAAGCCATAACATAAAAAAAAAAGAAAATATCTCTCAAGAGGTTCCCTGTTTGAAAACAACTGTGGAAATGGTATTCTTCAAATTCAGCCACTGTAGTTCACAGAGAAAACTACAGCTCTAATAGATGAGGGCTAAATTACATTGAACTAGCAGATAAAGAATGCTCCATGAAGTACTTGCTGCATAAGCATGAAGTATGCATAAGTCAGAGTTAATGGTGACTTTCATTACACTTCTAGAAAGCCAGAGACCATGAAATGGGTGGGGTCATATCCCTTGCAATGGTGCCCTGAGAGCCGATTGCAATGAGTTAGGAAGCTAAAGACAAAGATAACCCTTGTATTGGAGATGCCAGGATTGTGAGGTGGTGGGGAAATCTGCAGTAATGGAGTGTATCTAGTTCAAAATAGAGGGTTCAAACTGCAGAGATGAATGGCTGGGGCTACCCGGATGATTTCATGCTGAGCTTAAGATGTGGTTAGATAAGTCAGATGTAGAGTTGTTGAACTTGGTGTTTGATCTGTTGGGTATAGGTCTTTCTTTGGTCCATTTTTTCTGGTTTTCATTCAATCATTTTGAAATAGGAATACTTATTCTCTGTCATTGTCTATTGGAGAGAGAGTTCTTTTATGTTAATTTGTTCTTTGCATTTATTTTTGTTGTTTTTTTTAACAAGAGTTTAGTTAAGATATTGCCTTAATCTCAGTAGTCTCCTCACTTAAACTTTTGAATAGTGTTGAAATTGTCACAACTTTGTGTCTGTGTGTGCATCACAAAAGTAGAAAAGGGACTAAGAAAGAGAAGCAGGAGTTCTTAAGGGAGAGAAAGGCAGAAACAATAATTTTAATAAAAATGATATTAAAGAATGAGAGACTTCTTGAAGAGGGAAGACTAACAAGAGAAAAAATAGGGGTTTAAGGAGGCTCAACATGACATATGTGTGAAAGTCCCATAATGAACTCCATGATTTTGCATGCTAACTAAAAAATATAAATCATTTTAAAAGAAACTAGGTATAAGCATCTCCCAGAGGACTTGGCAAGCTGTAGACATAATGTGACAAAAATGAACAAGAAGTATAAACGCAATAACAAAACGACCGGTATTTGTCTAATATGATGCACCACCTTCACATGCTGAAAGTTAAGTCAGTCTGGATTCATACATCAGGACGCTACATTGTGGTGTCATCAGTATCTGATATGTCTGTGATGCTCTGTGCTCTGCTGGCTCAAGCCACCTACTGCTTTTTTTCTACTCAAGCACATGTGGCACCTTTCCTTACATGATAATTCATGGCATCCTCTAGCATTTACTTCTGAAAAAGTCTTCTGTTCTTACTCACATTCCCTTTTCCTTTCATTAGCTGGTTGTCATCAGACATGCTACTGGTTTCAGTACTGTGTAAATACACACACACAGATAACCTGTTATCCAGGTGGCCCAACTTATGGTTGTATAAGCCAACATGATTTATCTTCAGTAATCGCAAATATAAACACACACTCAAGTTAGCAATGTATGTTTGCTCTTTGTATCCCTAATTGGCCTAGAATTCACTATGTAGACCAGGCTTACCTGAACTTGTAGATCTACTTATCTCTACTACCTGAGTGCTAGGATTAAAGCAGTGTGCCACATGCCTGGCAGAAAGGTGGATGTCTTTTATAGTCATTGACAGAATTTGAAAATCTTGGTTCTAATTCTGATGTATTTCCTTCTACATTCCATAGGACTTACTAACATCTAATTTTCACCTTTTTGTAGATTAAGCTTAAAATAGTTTGTGCTACCTGGATTTGACTCGTACTTTATCCTATGCAGGAGATTTCCTAAATTCCACCCCACCATCAGTTTTATGCTCTTCGTAGTAACAATTGAACAGTCAGATTGAACTCAAAGCCTCATTTCTTAAAGAGCTCTCTCTGGACTCTCATCTTAAACAAGCTCCCCTGTTATATTCACAAAGGGCCAAGAACATTCTTAATTTATCACTCTTTCTGGGTGCTCAGGCTCAAAACCCTGATCTTTATTCTTTAGTGTGTTTGTGTGCCTAGCCCAGGAAGTACCTAATAAATACTGATCAAATTGAGGAAGGGAAGAAGTTATGAAAATGGGAAGTGTTTAGTATTATTTCAAATGAAATAAATATTCACAACAGGAAACGTTTCTTAGCCACAACATACTTTTATTTCCGTGTGTATCTTAGAAATCATTTTCACATCACTTATATATTATATTACTTCTTGGTCACTGGACCATCTAGTGTTGGAGCTTTGAAATTCAGCAAGACATGAAAATAATTTTTTAATTTTAAATTTAAATCTATCATTTAATGTGTATGAGTGTTTGCCTACATGTGTTGCTGTGTACCACACACATGCCTGGTACCCATGGAGATCAGAAGAGTGTGTCAGATCCCCTATAGCTGGTGTTACAGATAGTTGGAACCCACCATGTGGGTGATGGGAATCAAACCCATGTTCTCTATAAGAACAAGTGCTCATAAAATCTAATCCAATTCTCCAGCCCCTGAATTTATGTTTTGTGTATGACTATATATAATATCCATCTCTCTGTGAAGCATGAGTTGTCTGTTACCTATAGAATAACTTTCTCCCATTTTTGCAATTCTTTGGTGGTATTACTCATGCCTAATACTGTAATGGTCTTGTATGTCATAAAATAATAATTGAATATTCTACCTGATGTAATTTAAATGCCATAAAAAGTTGTTTTATTAAAACTCTGAATTCTGAAAAGATTGGAGTTTTTAAATTTTAATTTTAGGTGAGAACAATTCTCAGAGTAATTGTATAAACTTTAAATATTTACCTACATGCAGGTTTCAAGTGCAAGCCTGTTGTTGGAGCCCGCTTGTTTGATCCCAGCTGCCCAGACTTGAAATAACCACACAGAAACTGTACTAATTAAATCACTGCTTGGCCTATTAGTTCTAGCTTCTATTGGCTAGCTCTTACATCTTAATGTAACCCATGTCTATTAATCTGTGTATTGCCACATGACTGTGGCTTACCAGCAAGGTTCTGGCTCATCTGTCCCCAGCAGTGGCTGTGTGGCATCTCTTGGACTCTGCCTACTTTCTCCCAGAATTCAGTTTTCTTTTCTCTGCCTAGCTCTGTTCTGATCTGCTATAGGCTCAAAGCAGTTTCTTTATTAACCAGTGGTATTCATAGCATACAGAGGGGAATCCTAAATCACCTCCCTTTTTCTGTTTATATAAAAAGAAAGGTTTGAACTTTAACACAGAAAAATTACATATAACAAAAAAGGTATCAATGTTGCCTTTTTTGCAAGAATTACAGTTACAATTATTATAACTATTCTTCAACTCCATCAAAGACTCCAGAAGGATATAATATTACCTAAGTAAACAAAAAGTTCATGCAAGCAACTTCTAAAACTGTAGAATTGACAGAGACATCTAGCTGCCTGGACCGGTTACCCAAAGTTATTCTGTAACATTGGGGCATCCAATCTTCAGCCTACAGGTCCATAGTATGTCACAGTTTCCACAAAGCAGGAAATTTCAAAGACAGTTTTGCCTATATTGGCAGTTTATCAGTCACTTTTCCCCCCCTGTGTCCTGCAGAATGTCTAGCAGTCCCTTTCATGAAGCAGGAAACCCAAAGGACTGCCTCACCTTTAGGCAAGTTCAGTTGTCAATTTCTCTGTGGATCCTGCAAGTCCAATCAAGCACTCCAGACAAGAGCAGTTTCTTGACCAAATAGCTAACAGACTCCATGAGGAGCCTCTTTGGTTCCCATTTTCCTCTTGAAGCTATTGGTGATGCCAGGAGAAGATGTGTCTCAGTGTCATGAAAAGTCCTATGTTTGTAAATCATCTTAAATGCCATATTCTGAAGGTCTTTGAAAGATTTAAAGAATACCTATTTAACTGAAACATATCTCTATGTATATCTAGAAAAACCTAACTAACATGACTACAAGTTTGACTATTATAGGTGATTATCTATTAACCTATATTTCTTAATTATACATTACATTTTTAAATGATCTGCACAAATATAATACCTTTCTTTTTCCTTTTTCTTTTCTTTTTTTGGGACAGGCAAGCATAATACCTTAATCAAGATCAGAAATATATATATATATATAAATTGACCTTAAATTTGTATCAATAAACCAAGATCCATACCAATGCAAAGTATCCATCTCTATAGCATAGTCCCCTTTAAATGTAAACAAATATTTATAATCAATATTTGGGAATTTGGGCATAGTTCTATCAAAACTGCTTCCTGCTTAATGTTGGGTTAAATGTTCACAACAACATTTTGGGGGTCTTGGTTCATCAAACATTATTGGAGCTTATCTTCTTCTTGGCAAAACTGGCCTTTGGACAAGGAACTGCCCATGGATTGGCCACTGACAAAATGCACCATGTCTGAAGAGGACAAGCAGAATACAAGAAAAAAAGACTGTCAAATTCTGCCAAGACTGGGTAAGACAGTTTTGAAAAATTTCTTGCCTATGAAAATGATCTTACTAAGACCTAGTTCCTCTAGTTCTTAGTCAAAGTTAGTTGCTCCAACATTGCAAATGAGACTTTGGGTTATTGCCCAGGCAGCCAGTTGTCTCTGTCATTTGTTGCATATTTTGGAAGCTGCTTGATTGCATTTCCTGCTTACTCAAGTAATATTATTTCCCTTCTCAGGTCTTCAATGGGGTTGAAAACTAGATAGTCATAGTTACTTTTCTCTCATGACTTGACCAAGTTATTTATAATACAAGACTTAGACTCCTTAGGATAGAATAATTATTGAAAAATTTATCACGTTTCTTGCTTGATATTGTTTATTCTGGTTGTAATTCTAATTTTTATACTTGATATTTGTTCTTATTGTAGATAATTTTGTATTAGACTTAGAACTCTCTTATTTAATCAAAAGTGGGAGTGACTGTAGGAAATCCTTCAGGCCTTTAAGTTACCAGCCCACTTGGGTGTGACCCCTTTTACTTAAATGCCAATGTAAAGCGCACTACCTCTCTCTTCCTGCTGCTGAATTCGGTTGTTGTTCCCCATTCAAGCAGAGGAGTGTGATCTGTGAGTCTACTCCTAAATAAATAAGTAAATAACCCTTTATTATACTCAATTCTGAGCTAGTCTGGCATTTCTTTTTAGCATCCGTCTTCAAAGACCAACGCACTTCTATCTTGACTGTTCTATGTTACTGTAATAAAACAACAAGACCAAAGTGCTGTACAGAATAAAGAGTTATTTTGTCTTGAATGGTTCTAGATAGAGAGTCCCAAAACAGAGATGGAGGCATGGCAGCGGGTGACTGAAGCAGGAGGCTAAGTGATCACATTTCTTCAGCACCGAGAAAACAGAGAACTGGAAGTGGGGTGGAACTATAAACATTCGAAGCTGACTCCCCGGTGACCACTTTTTTCCAGCAAGGCTGCACCTTCCCCAGATTCCATAAAGCTCCCTAAACAGCACCAGCAGCTGCAGGCCAGTTATTCAAATACAAGATCCTATAGGAGAAATTTCTCATTGAAACCACCACTGCAGTCATTAGCGCACATTTTTTATTTATCAATAACTCTGAGGCCCTAATTATTTGTAATTCTTTCAAGAAAAAGAACCTTACAATGACTTGTTCTACTGATTTTTATTGCAAAAAACAGATAAATAAAGGTAGACTATGAAATGTGAAGATCAAAAGAGCTGAGATATACATTGGAAGAAAAAACTTTCAAATTAGTTATTTCTGAATGATGAATCGATATTATATGCAACACTGATCTGTATTATTTGTAGTCAAAGTGAACAAAACACTAGGCCTTCAGATATGTTAGGCATACATAGAATTGATACAGGAAAAATCATATGTGTCTTATTTATGTATACATTCAATTCTTTGCTTTATATGATTTTTGCAATTGACTGAACTTACTGGTGTTAATGAGATAAAATTTATGGAGCTTACTAAAGTTACTAAATCTTCTCTTAATTTCATGACTTTAGACTTTATTCTGCTTGTTATAGTTTTAAATTGGCCATGTATTTGTGTTTTAAAAAGCAATCCATCAACTCAATTTAGAACAAATATTCTCATTTTTAATATTATATTAGTCATGAATTACCAAATTATGTAAAACAATTTTGTCACCAAGGAAATAGCATAGATTCATCAAAATATATGACTGCTAATTTGGGCTAAGTGCTGCCATGAGATCCTATAGAGGTGATAGTGTTGAAAGTCTGAACTTCCATAGAAATTGCTATCTTTATTACAGAATATATTTTAGCAGGACTGTTTGAACACAAATGACATGGGGATTATGGCCTGGGTAGGAATCCAATCCTCTCAATTCAGTGTTGAAGCAACCTTCCAGTGGTCCTTGACTGATACATTATTAAACAGATATTAAAATCTATATCTTCTAGAAAGGTAAATAGTGCTGCCTAAATTCATTTTTAAAGGTTCACTAGGATCTTTTAGTGTGTGAACAATAGGTTTTGTATTGAATAGATATATTTTATCCCATCCATAAGGGAAACAAATGACTAAAAAGAGATGATGCCCCTTCTATACATATGAATAGAACGTTTTATTACGTTAAGCATTGGTGAGGCTCCAAAAATCAACCTTTGTTCTATTTAACTATTAGAGAGATGATATAAAGCCCGTGGGTCTAGTGGATAGCTCAGGTGCACTTCATGCTGTTTCAAAACTTGCAGCAGGAATAGCTGGTGCATTTCCAAAAGGGCACAAATAACCCCATTTATGTATTCAAAAAAGGTTTCTGAAGAACATTGCCTCAAAGCAGTCACAAAAAAAGGCATGTTGCATGATTTGTGGATAAATGGCTCATAATCAGAATAAGAGTCACCTAAATCCTATCCCCTTGGGAATTAGGGATATCACAAAGTTTGATTTGTCTTGCCCTTTCACCATCTGGTTTCCTTCCAGCTTAATCTTTAGTCCTGCCATGAGATGTTAATTACGCACCTCCACAGCATGGCTGTTTGGCTAAGCTAATATTTGACCTCATTAAACAACTAATCAAGAAATCACCAAATGTGTAAGTGATGTAATTCAGCAGCAAGTGGTGAGGCGGTACTCCATGGTCAGCCTCCTACATGATGATTCCTCACCAGGATTGTTTCCATCTCCTGATTCCACCACCTTCTAGAGTATCTGAAATCTGGCTGAGCCACTGGAGGAACTTCTCAGAAGGATGTTGCTGTTAATAGTATTGTGAGCAAGGACTGGAGATGACACACATCACTTCTGCAGTCACCCCACTGACAGAGTGCAGGATGACACAGATGGCAAGGAAGCCAGCGCTTCCTTAAAAAATTCACAAAAATAAATGTAGGGTCCATGCACATTTATTTTCTCACAATTTTCTCACATTGGAAGTCTACACAGGTGTGGTAGGACAATCTTTTTCTATGCTGTGAAGATGTGTTTCTGCCTTAGGTGTCTTCTGATTGATTTAATAAAGAACTGAATGTCCAATAGCTAGGCAGAAGTAAATAGACAGGACTTCCAGGGAAAGAGAAGAATTCTGGAAGTATCTCTGAGTCATGTGGGATTTTGCCAGCCAGATACAGAGGGAGTTGGACATACAAAATGGATGATAGGTATAGAGTCACGTGGCAGAACATAGATTAATAGAAACAGGTAAATTTAATTTATAAGAGCTAGTAAGGCTAAGCTTTCCCAATTAACAATAAGTCTCCATGTCATTATTTGGTGCCGGTGGTTCAAACCCAAGCCCGACTGCACACATACACACATGGCTGATCTGGGTTCTCTGCTCAGGGTTTCTCATAGCTGGAATTAAGGTTTCAGCCTGACTCTAGTTTTAGGAGGAAACTCCCCAATTAAAAGAGTTTATTTAAAAGTTTACTCTGGCATGCCAGAAGTCATTTCCTATTGGTGTATTGGTAAAGATCCCAACTTTTCCCTGGATGTCATCTGGAGTCAAATTCCAGGATATTGAAGCTATCCCTCTTCATGGAGACTTCCTTCTATGTCTTACCAAAGGATCCTTTGCAATATGGTTGTTTATTTCAGAAAGTTAACAAAATAAAAATGATTTTTTCCCTCTATGCCCCTCTTTGTAAGTCTCTTCCCATCCCCCTTCTCTGAAAACCGATAGCAGAACAGTGGAGGGATTCTCAGTTGATCAGCAGGAAAGTAATACCTCAGACCTGAAGACAGAAAACAAGGAAACAAATGGATAAATTCAAGCTTCATTTAAGAGGAAAATGTAATCTGATTTAGTAATTAGGAGTCTAAGTGAGGAGTCTAAGTGAGAAGTCTAAGTGGTACAAGCCTTTAATCCTAGCACTAGGGAGGCAGAGGCAGGCAGATCGCTGTGAGTTCAGGGCCAGCCTGGTCTACAGAATGAGTTTCAGGACTGACTCCATAGTTACTGAGAAACCCTATCTTGAAATAAAAAACAAAACAAACAAACAAACAAACCAAAAGACAAAACAACAACAAAGAAGTCTAAGTGAAAGAGGTAAAGTTATTATAACTTGCCACCTTTTGGACTAGAAGTTCAAACCTCAGGGAGGAGTTGCTCCAGACACCACTCACACAACCACAATTGATGCAAAAGCAAGAGGATTTGTATTCTGTCATGACAGGGTCCTTCAGGTTCAGGACATGAAGGACATTGATAGTTGTTATAGCCCATCTTTTAAAGCAAAAAGCCACAGAAACAAGGGGGGAACCTGAGGGTTGTTTTCCAACTAATTGGATTGGCTTATTCAAAGGGTTACTAGCAGTGATTAGTCTGTGCCAGGGCAGGAGAGTAGCTGCGTGATTGGGTGAGATAAGGGGGAGCATCTGTGGGCCATCCTGACCTTGATCCAGTGACTGAATCAATACATTAGGAACTGAGTCAACATCTGTGGGTTATCTTTGCCTAAATTCCCAGAATGGAGTTATGTTTGAAGATTATTCACTAGGACACAGGAGGATGAGCAGTCCAGTATGTGTGTGTGTAGGCGACTATAGAAAAATGTCTTAGGGTTGAGGGGCCTTACGTATGCATTTAGAGTCTTTCAACCATTATTCAAAATACATCACTGGAAGTATTTGTTTTGTTGTTGTTGTTGTTATTTTGCCCATGATATCATTCTAAAGCCATCTATATATCATATGCTGTTGTAAAGTTTTCCCTTCAGACACTGGGATTTACTGGACATTAATCACATAGTATTGGACCTTGTGTGCTCCAAAGTGTCACAATCTTAGCTCCACAATGATAAATTTACTTAAATTTACTAAATTTAAGGCCAAGGACTTTTCCTGTTAAAAATATGTAATCTCTGTAACGGCCAGAGGGCTGCTTATATGTTGGCAGTCTATACTTAATAAAATAATGACTTTTCCATGACTTTTATAGCTGCTTGAGTTTCTATAACTAACAACTACAAATAAAATTTCAGAAGGAATTAAGACTATGGTTCTTACAATTTCATCTCTATAGCTTTTAGTTGTCTACTCAAATGTTTAGATCATGATTCATTAACTTTAGTGTTTAGTTATGCTATAATGCATTTTAAAAAATGTCTTCAAGGGGCTTATTCATTTACCTCATCCAACATAGAATGGGGTTTCCTTTAGACCTACCAGAAATACCATGAAAGATGACAGGGCTGCTTGCTAAACATGGCCAAGAAGCCAGTAGGCCCCTTAGAGCTCAAGGGCTGCTTTGCAATGAAGAGCAGCAATAAAGGTACACCATGGAATTCGTGTCAGTGAGGGGGAAAGAATGCTTATAACTGACTGAGAGCCAATCACACAGAATTTTCCAGTACAAAACACTGTGTCTTCTTAGTCTTCAGAAGTCCAAAACTACCCAAAGCTCTTTGCACTGGTCCAGATGACACCAGAGAAGTCCAGAACATCATCACAAACCCCACATCGCAGGTGATGTTCAGGCACTTTGTGTGAACTCACTTTGAGAATTACGTGTATTAACAATATATTTTCAACTCTATTGCTTCTTTTTAAATGTCAAGAGTCACCCACAGGCTCATGTGTTTGAGAACCTGGTCTCCGGTTGGTGATGCTCTTTGTGGAAATTGCAGACCTTTAGGAACAGAAGGGCATGGGATGGGCTTTAAATGTTGTAGATAGGTTCCACTTTCAGTCTTATTGTGTGTGTCTGTGTGTCTGTGTTCCAATTTTTAAGTTGGCTTTAAGGTTAGTGTACATTGTGGTCATTTTCAGTAATGTTCTCCATCATTTGCCTCCTCCACTACCCTCCCCTGTGTACCTGGACTCTGCCTCTGATGATTCCTTTCTTCTCCCGAGGTTGTCCTATCTTCACCCTCCTTTTTACTTGCAATATATTACCCTCTCTGTTTTCCACTTCTCTTGGGGTCTCTTCCTCCTCTCTCCTGATCCTTTTGTGCTTTCTGATCCATTGAGATATAATAATCTGAGCCATCAGTTTCAGCTGGCGACCATGTATTTCTGGCCATGGTGGTCTGTGTCATGTTAAACCATGAGTCAAAGTGAACCTTCCCTCCTATGTTTCTTCTTTTAGGCATTTTGTGACACTAATAAGGGAAGCCAATAAGATATTTATGTTTTAAAAGCATATTTATTAATTTTAACATATATCAGAAATCCAAAAGCAATATCACAAATATTACACGAAACTAAGAGTGGTAAAATCCTTAGGGAAGCAGTAAGAGACAGTATTGGACTTGGTGACACAGCACTACACAGTCCTGTGGTTTTCAGCCGGCTCCACTGCAATTGCTTAAAAGAAGAAAGTTCTAAACAGAAGTCTCAGATTTGAATCTGTATATTTGGAATGAGACTGACCATCACCACTGTCATCGTCACCATCGTCTCTATAGAAGAATCTCGGGGCTTTGCAATGAATAAGTGGTGAAGTCTGAGAACTCCTGACATAGATCAGAGGTCTGACTGCATGGGCTTGTACCATAGTCACATTGATAATTATCTTGATTACTATTATAGAAATTTCATCCGATGGATGGAGATAGAGACAGAGACCCACATTCACATCAGAGCAATGGACTGAGCCCCCAAGGTGCAGTTGAAGAGCAGAAGCTGGGAGAAGATGAGTAGGGAAGTTAGGACCATGAGGGGCTGGTCCACCTACTGAGACAGTGTGCCTGAACTAATGGGAGCACACCAATCCACCTGGACTGGGACTGAATGAGCATATGATCAAACCAGACTCTCTGAATGTGGCGGCGAAAGTTGGCAGATGGAGAACCCATCAACAATGACACCAGGACCTATCTCTTCTGCATGTATTATCTTTCTGAGAACCGAGTCTTTCTGAATGCACTCCTTCCTAGGCCGGGAGGGATGGGGGTGGGCCTTGGACTTCCAACAGGGCAGGGCACCATGCCCTCTTTCAAGGAAGAAGGGGGAGGGAGGAGGGGTGGGGAGGTAGTGGGAGGGGACCGGGAGAAGGGGAAGAAAGGTAAAAATTTTATTTCTTTAATTATGTTTTTGAATGGAAAAAATAAAACAAA
>PVIU01032908.1:0-13039 GCA_004026605.1 Ondatra zibethicus | reverse complement strand
ACAACAGCAGTTCCTGGTATGAGAGAAGGGGACACTAAGGTTTTCTTTTCTGTAAGGTCATACAAGAAAGCAGGATGGAGAAAACTCTGCAACAGTGGGGACCCCTGGCCTTTCTGACCTCGAGGCTTGAGATTTAAGTCTGACTCTGCTACTCTCCACCTCAGAACTGAGGCAAACAGCTCACCCTGTGGGCCATTCATATTCTTAGCTGCGAAGTTAGAGTGCTTACACAACAATTTTTAAGCATCTTTCAAAGATTCCAATATTTGGGATCTGAGCATGTGGATTAAAGGTGATTCTGCTATAACTGATGAACAAGCAGGTTTATTTTCTTTCGTAATTTGGTTTTTACTGGGTATGTATGAGTGTTTTGTTAGCGTGTCTGTGCATCACATGTGTTGGCTACAGAGGCCAGAAGCGGGAACCAGATCCCCTGGACCTCTAGTTACAGATGATTGTGAGCCTCCATAGGGTTGCTGGGAATCGAACCTATGTCCTCTAGAAGAGCAGACAGTACTCTTAACCACAGAGCCATCTGTCCAGACCCCTAGAAGAAGAATACTTTCAAGACAAGCTTCAGAAGCAAACTTCCCTTTTTCTGGAATTTGGACTGAATCTTTGCAGGCTGAGACTAAATCATTGCTGATTTCCCCCCACCTCCTACCAACCTGACACATCACTTCCACCACAACATGGAGACCTTTTGGGGCCTCGTGCTTTTCTTCGTTTCTCACCTCACAAGTTGTCTCCTCTCATCAATGGACAATCAAATGAGATAGGCATGTGCTTTACACTGACACGAGGCAGAGCACTGGGACAACAGGGATGGCAGTGCCTCACCCCTTGCACCTCACAGACCTGGCAGGACTTAAAAGGGTCCTGTGTGCAAAGCTGCATACAGATTGCAGAAGGGAGTGGTGGTGGGGACAAGAAAAAAAAGACATTTCCATCAAGGCTCTATTCTTGCTCAATATGTGCCCCATGGTTATTTAACATTGATAGACATTTCCTTCCATCAGAATTTTGCATCTAATAGAAGACTCTAATACCTACCATTTTCTCATTTTTTTAAATTTCCTTTTCCTCGTACTATCTAAGAGTAAAGTGTTTCTACCTTTGGCTAAAAAACTAGTGGTTTGTCTGCTCAAAATAAGCCACATTTGCTTTTGTTATCTTCCAAGGCAAAGACAAGCATCATTCCTTGAGCTGGTCTGAATAGGAATGGCACCCACAGGCTCATATATTTGAATGCTTGGTCATTAGGGAGTGATGCTACTTGAGAGGGATTAAGAGGTGTGGCCTTATTGGAAGAAGTGTGTCACTGAGGGTGAGCTTCAGGATTTCAAAACCTCAAGCCAGGTCCAGAGTCTCTGTCTTGCTGCTGCCTACAGATCTGGATATTGAACTCTCAGCTACCCTGTCTGCCTGCATGCTGCCATGCTCCCCACCATGAGGATAAGCCTCTGAAACCGTAAGTCAGCCCCAATTAAATGCTTTCTTTTGTAAGAGTTGTCATGGTCATGGTGTTTCTTCACAGCAATAGAACACTGACTAAGACTCTCCTTTTGATAAAAGGATTCAGCTGCTCTTTCAGTTGCCTAGTCACCATGAGGACTCATCATGGTCCCTGGATTCTGAGAAGTGTAGAAAGAACTAACTCAAAAAAAAAAGCAAGCACTCTATGCCTTAGTTTCTACTGTAAAACAAAATTAGTAGCAGCACCTTCCTCCTTAATTTCATTCTGATCATTATACAAGATGATCCCGCTAATGTCCTTCTAAGAGTCTGCCATATCACATGGTAATTGTGGAGTGAGTGTTGGAGGAGGCTGCTAGTGTGCTCCTGGCCGCCCTGACTCCTGAAATAACCACACGGAAACTGTATTAACTAAATCACTGCTTGGCCAATTACTTAAGCGTATTGCTAGTTAGCTGTTACAACTAAAATTAACCCATCTCCATTATTTTATATTTTATCACCAGGCTCGTGGCTTGCCGACAAGGTTACAATGTCTCTGGCAGTGGCTCCATGGTTTCTCCCTGAATCCACCTCCTTTCTCCCAGCATTCAGTTTAGTTTTCCCCACCTAACTAAGTTCTACCTAGCTATAGGCCAAGTCAGTTTCTTTATAAACTAATGGCATGCACAGCATACAGAAAGGAATGTCACATCAGTGAAGAGCATCGATTTCACTGCTCCAGTGGCAGCATTTTGAAAGAAGAAGACAGGAAATTGAATGGCAACAATGGTCCACGGGCCTCTAGGCTGATCTGCAGCGTGTGCTGACAGTAGGCAAGCCACCCTTGAAGAAACAAGCAAGCACTCTCCAGTAAGCAGCTTGTACAATCACTGTCTCCATGACACGTGGTCATCATTGGAGGCCCTGCCATGTCTCAAACCACTGGCACCCCCAATCCCTCCGAGATGACACTTGTCTACCTCCCTTCCTCCTGGCAGTCCCTGGGTCTCCCTGCTGCCTAGGCCTCTTCTCCTTTCCCTGCCCAGCAGCTCCTGTCACAGCTGTGGAAGTGCAGCTGCTGAGGGAAGGGCAGGACTTGGCTTCTCTCCCAACATAAACAATTAGGCAAGCATTAACTTCTCTCTTAATGGGCAAAGCAACATTAAGCAGATGGAATCCCAGACATGGGTCACTTTGCAGAGATCCCAAGCTGTGGTGAGGCTACAGGCCTCAAATATGATCTCTAAATTGAAACTTAACTGGCCATTTATGGAATTTATCCAATTAAAACTACTTGCAATTAAGCATGAAGAAGAAAAGAAGTCTGAGCTTTGGACCCAGAGAAAATAGAACTACATTGAAGATGGCCACTAAGCCTGTACTTAATAATCTATTCTATTATACACTATCTTCAGTCATGTGGGTGCTTATGCCCACCACATGAGGAAAGCCTGCTATCGTACCCCACCCAACTCCTCAGGCTTTCCATTGCAATCCAGAAACTTCAGTGGAAGAAATAACTCCACAGTGTCCCCTGAGAAACACACACACACACACACACACACACACACACACACACACACACACACGGAGGCAGGAGGGGATTAAGGAAACAGACTCTGCTACTAAATAAGCTTCCTTGTGTCCTAGAACAGTAAGTGGCGGAGCCAAGGCTTTGTGGTTATCCTACCTCACCATTCCCCAGGTGAGGGAGATTGGAGGAATAGAATAGGAACAGCTAATGAAGGTACCTTGGAACTATAAGGTATAGATAAGTAGATCTAACTTTGTCTTCATGGCTGTAACCATCTGAAGCCCAAACATCACAAGATATAACCCTACCCCTAATGTGAGACTCAAACACAAGCTCGGTTGTTACGTAGCATATTAGACTGGTTACCAATGCAGGTTTGGGGTCAGAAGGCACAAGCCACACCTTGGCCTGCTGGTTATGAACCATGTGATCTTTGGGAAAGTTGCCTCTCTATAGGACAGTTTTCCCACTTAGGAAATGAGAAGAGTAACAATCTTACAGGTTTGGGTTAACATATATAAAATGCCTTTGAAACGGGGTCTAACGAATGCTAAGTATTCATGTTAACTGTTACTGTTCATCTGCCAAGATTAACAAATCTGTCTCCAAGCCCCCTTTCCCTGAGAGGTCCTCAAAACTGTGTGCTTGGTGGCACTTACAATTAGATCATCCATGGATACCGTCGCAATGCAAACATGAGATCAATATGCTGATGTCATCCTGGGCATCTCCAGGAGTCTGCAGAATCTCAATAATATGTCTTTTGTGAGTTTGGAAGGGAAGTAGCCATGTGAAGGGTAGTTGGAACCCTGCCTCACACGGGATGTTGTCCCCTGTCCTTTGCCACTTTCCAGATCCACAGATTCACAGCTTTCTTCTTATCACTTATATCCCCTGACCACCGACTTTGGCTACCCAGAATGACTAGGCCATTGTCCCATCCAACTTTCCCGTTCGGTCCTAAGGTGGACAAGAAGAGAGTGGTGTTGGTGGGTGTCTGAGCTGGGACAGAAGAGCAGCCAGGCTGGCAGCATCACAGACACTTGGTGGATAACTGCAGGAGGTGGCTTCTGGGAAGCAGTGAGTGGCTCTGACCATGTCCCTGCACAGAGGCTGTGATCCTTTCATGTCCTTGCCTACCAGCACATGAAGCACAGGGCCATTGGAGGAGACATTGGTCTTCTTGACCTTTGGTTAGGGTCCACATTTTCATTTTACACTGGGCTAACATGTTAGGCTCAGAGCTCTGACATATCTTCAGAATAGTTGCCCTTGGCAATTGCCTTCACTATAGCTTCATTTCTACCCTGAAGTATGATTAGCTATGATAATCTCAATAAGCCTGCGTCTTTGGATCTATCTGCAACCACCCCATAATAGGAACACGTAAATCTGAAATCACAGGCACTCCATGTGGCTGTACAGTATTGAAATTCTAGAAAGGAGCCACAGGAACCCATCACTTCAGGGTCCCACTGTATTATTAACAGCAACATCAGAGAGAGCCGAGAGCCACAGGCCAGCTCTTTTCTCCTACATCTGGAAACCATTAGCAAACTCACTGCTTGGGGCAGTTTTGATGAAGGGAGTGCCAAGAAAATCAGGCTAAGCTCTTATTAATTCAATCAGCTCCACAGAGTCTTGGAAAAATTTTGTGCAGTAGAATCATTTTCTAAGTAGAAATAAACATAATTAAGGCCAACCGTCAGATAATTTCTTTGACCTTAATGTCTAGTGGGCAACATCAGCACCATCATCAGATTTTGGAAAACAAATAAGACTCAAGATATTATCTCATTGAATTTTCAGGGATCTTTAAATGTGTTTAGGATCTCATTGGCCTTAGCACATTAAACATCTCCACCAAAAGATGTCAGTGGACCATCCACCATCCCAAAAGGACGGGGCATATGAAGGGCTTTCTAAGAAATTGTGTACTTTACTAAAAGCACCATAATTCAACTGAGCCATTCCATTTCATGCTCTACTGCTCCTTCCCAGAGCTAAATATTATAATGAATTCTTCCATTTTTTATTCTTTTCTGTGCTGGGAGCTTAAACATCCTTTTTGTTGCTGTTGTTTGGCTGGTTTATAATTTGTTTTTGTGGGTTTTATTTGTTGGCTTTGTTTTGTATTTTGTCTCTCTTCTCTGTCTCAGTTTCTCCGAAGCTGCCTGCTCCAGCATGTGGCTAACCTCTCCGCTAGCTGAACTCCACTGTTCTCCTCTTCTTCCTTCAGTCTCCTCTCCCACACAGCTTGCTAGACTTGGAATTTTTCTTTTAAACGTCTATAAAATTGTCTTTGAGCTTCCATTTGAGTCTATTCTTGAAATCATTTATTACTGAGACTAAGAACCCCAGGAAAGGTTATAGATTTCCCCGGTATCACACAGCAAACGAGAAAAGCTGCCCCTGCCCCCAAATTTTCCATAACAATCACAGCATGATGAATGTGAACCCCTTCCCAAAGAGGAATATCTACCACCAGTTTAAAAGAATTTTTTCTGAAATTTGTTTTACATACAGGGAGGAATGGATGTGATGATAATGAGACTTCTCCCAAGGCAAGGCGCCCATGGGTTTCCTTTTGTATTGCATTGCTGATCATGGTGCCAGACACAGAAGGAGGTCAACAGTTCCCCCTTGAAATGACAACATATTAACCCCTGAGGTAGCAGGGGTCAGTTCAGCCATCCCTCCAGCAGAACTGGACTTTGTGTGTGAATTCCATCACGAAACCCTTAGGCGCCTCAGGAAAAACCCAGACTGGTGGGTCCCTTTGGTTACTCATCTGTGGCCCCTGGTATCTGTTAGCCCTGCAGACCCACCCTTCTTAGCTGGGTGAGGATAAGAATATGCAGACTAGCCTGTCAAAACTAACCTGCACCAAGCAGAGGACTCGGCCGCCCCCCTTTGCAGCTTCTTCTACTCTTTCTCCCTGCGCCTATGAGAATGTTAAACACAACACTGATACTGACAGACAGCCCTGACCTCGACATGCATCATCAGAGACCAAACTCCAATCATCAGACTCCTGCACTGTTCAGAACAGTTGTCCTGACCACACTGCCATTTGCTTCCAGAAAATCTCTTGACTTGAATCGATTTCTGGCCCATCAGAGAAAATGCACAGACCCACCTCCACTAATCCCAGAAAGGATTATTCTTATCACTCCACTGGAATTGTAGAACAGACAGGACTAATCTGATCTAGTCTGTTTGGGAGTAATACCAAAATAGAAACACGAAGGAGCAAGGTCCAGATAAAGTGGGGTGCTTCACCAATGTGTCCCAGGAACCAAGTGATAACTGTTGGGGCTCCCCCTTGAGCCCTGAAGGGGATCTGTCATCAACAGACTCTTGAGCAAAGCAAATATCTCCTTCCAAGGGACAGCCTGGCCCTGAGCCCTCCCAAGAAAGACTCATCAGGATTTTTAATGACACAGACATTAGCCTTAGAAAATTGCAAGCCTGTTTTTTGTTCCCCCTCGGCACAAATGCACCCTTGCCATCTAAGAAGCAATAAACTGGAAGTCACAAACACCAGCCTAGGTTGCCACTGCTTGCCTCCTGGGTAAAGCTCCCTACAAGACAGGAAACTCAACTCTTCAACTCTGGAGGGCACTGCTCTTTTAAGGAGTGTGCATGTTTATTACTTCCCCCACAGAGACAATGCAGGTAAGATGCATTACCCATCATTTTTATGCAAAAGAGGTCCAATATTGAAAATGTCGGAGAAGATGCAAATTTAGGCCAGAGAGCATTTACAGTATTCTGATCACTGAAAATTTTCCCATAATGGGGGCATTTTGGTAGAGAGAGAAGTCCCATAGTCCTAGCTCACATAGAACATGGCCCCATACCTCAGACATGTCATAGAGACGCTGGTTAGCAATATACATTTCTGAGCCCACTTCATGGTGTTCTTATTCAATTAGTGCAGGCAAGATGTAGGAATCAAAAATTGTGGAAGATAGCCCAGGCAATTAAAAGTATTTTGTTTAATTTATTTTTTGTAGGGAATGTTGGGGGTAGCTTGAGGAGGTTGTCTCGCTCCTTCCACCGTGTGAGTTCCAGGGAGCAAGTTCATTCTCAGGGGCAGGTGCCTTGATCAGATGGGCCATCCCACTGGCTCATCCAAGTTTTATTTTATTTTATGAGAAAGGATCCCACCTAGCCCAGGCTGGCCTCCAACTCACTATGTAACCCAGGATAACCTTGCAGCCCTCTTCCACCTGCCCGGACCTCCAGATGTTGGGGTGACGAGCATGCACTGCCCTGCCAGGCTCTCCTCCGAAATGTTAACCACCAAGTTGGGTCAGTAATTGATTCCCTCATTAGTCTCTGATTACTCCCTGTTGCTGGTATTTGCAGCCTCTTCAGTGTTTAGCCACTCACCTTCCAAAGGTGTTATGGGAAGACTGTTAAGACTTTACAGGAAGGCTGCTATGGCAACGTCTCAGTGCTGCGGCCTGGGTTAAACAGTGGGTTCTTCCTGAGTCTGTGGGAGGTGTCGGCTCAGAACCAGAAGATATTTTGTCATGTATCTGCTACTTATTTTTAAATAATATCTTCACTGAGAACTGGAGAGGCAGTTAATGGGTGCTTTCTGCTCTCCCAGAGGACCCAGGTTCAGTTCCCAGAACCCACATCAGATGGCTCACAAAGAACTATAACTCCTCCTCCAGAGGCCACTGCAGGCACCTGTACACACAAGTACACAGAAACCTATGGAGATATATAGATAGTAAATAATGTTTTGAAAATATCCTTATTGAACCAAGTAAATAAACAGCAGTTATTACCACTAATTTTTAACCATTTGTTTTGGAATGAAACATACAAGTATTTGATATGATTAAATGACTTTCCCACTAACATTCAGTTCTTCTCCTATCTCATTCTGTCTTGTATTTTTACCCAAATACAAAATCCAAAACTTTCTCAGCAATTTAACTTCAACTTCCAGGAAGCTCTGTCTCAAAACCCTCCTAACTTTCCTGCTTCCAACCCCAACCGTACACTGTGCCTGCTTTAATCAGGGACAATCCTACCAAAGGTTTAGATTCTCTGAGCTCAAGAAAAGATACACCGCTTTCCCCTATGCAATAACAGAATGGAAAATTCCGAGAGGTGCCAGTCCTGGGAATGGGAGCCAGGAGATAAAGGACTGTAGCAGGCGCGTGGATCTGTGCAGCCAAGTGTCATGGGAGCAAGCAGAGGCATGGCCTTAGTCAGAGAAGAGAAAATCAGAAGGGAAAACAGCTTCCAAAGCTCCAGGAAACAATGCTGCAATTATCAGGAATAAGAACCTACAGTCTGGGCATGGGAACTTGCCATGGGGACTTAGCACTGAGCCGACTCTAAGCACCACAGCCGTTGATCCATGTCTTAAGTGAAGGGTCTCTCACACTGAGTCTGTTCTAAGCTGGGATGAGGGAGACCACAGAGAACTAAGCTGAAGGGTCCAAGCAGACCTAGCAGTGCTGGACAGTGTTGTGACTTGTCATTGCCAGTCTGTCAAATTAATTCAGGTCCAAAACATCCCTGGTTCTAATAGCATACAATTCTCTACCACTGGCCCATGTGTGTCTGCCACAGCCCGCCTTCACTTTCTCAGAAAATTAACCTAGCATAGTAACTGAGGGTAAAAATGGAACACACACACACATGCAGAGGAATGAATTGGAAACCTGGATTTTTGTCTTTATCTTACTTTAACTGTGTAGCTGTGGATGAGTCATTTTATATTCTGTCTCCTAGGAGATGAGGCAATCAGAGAAGAAGTATTAAATGGTCCTGAAACTAACTCTTTACTCTCAAAATCAGAGGCCCCCCCATAGTACAAATTTTATTGAAAAATAAATATATAGGGAAAGGGGGCAGGCAGGCAGACAGAGACTTGATTTCTACATGTGAGAACATACAGGATGCCTGCCTATCTCTGGCTGTACATGACCTACTGCTTTCATAAACATTTTCAAGGTCATCGCATCAATGGGAAGTAACCCTGATCTTCTGAGCTACTGGTAGGGACCAAGGACAAGCCTACAAGTATACCGGTCAACAGAGCAGGGACAGTCTCACATGGATGTCCAAAGTGGAGACTGAGCAAGTTTTCCCTAGGGAAAGTCTGTGTTCTGCCGTCTTAGGAAAGGAACCAAAGGGAACTGTATGTCTGGTGTGAGCTTTGGTGTCTGTGCATTTGGGATCTGCAGAGGTGGGGGAGGGACAGGGAGACTGAGCACCAGGAGAGAAGAATCCCAGATGCTTGAGGGGTGCAGTGTAAACAGCCCCTTAAGTCCCTTCCATCATCACGTCCCCCAAAGGGACATCTCCTTCCAGCTACGTGCTTCTCTGCATTCTCAGCCAGATGTAAGCTGGCCAAGGGGGTGGCCATCTGGACTCAGAGAGCCCATTAGCGCCATAACAGGCAACCAAAGTCTGATTATAAACACCATCCTCTCTCAAGCCAGCTGCCTCACGCTTTGAAATTACGCACTTGGGAAGCATCTGGTTTGGGACAGAAGACTCCTCTCCCATGGGCTTCAGAGAGGAGGTGGCTGGGAGTATGTGGCCCAGGCAGCACATGGCTTCTGGCAGAAGCCTAGCAGGATCTTTTCATCTCTTTAATCTTAGTATGCCTACCTGTAAGCAGTGTGTGCCTGCACGTACACAATTTTAGAGTTATTTTTCCAGGAACACTGCAGACAAAGAAGCTTTATTTAAAATAGGAGTAGGTGAGAGACTTGAGAACATCTAGGACTAGTGAAAAGGCGTTTAGACTGATAACAGTCACATCCGTAGGCAGCCCAGGCCTTAGATGTAGAGGTAGGAAGAGGCTGTCGGTTGTACTTGGTCTGGACTGCGGGTGGACATACATGCCTGTGTCCCCCACTTCTGTAAATGGTTAAAATAAAACAGGAAACAGGTTGAAAGTCACACATGAACGGGAATGCCAAAGAAAACCCACCTTGCTGTTCCATAGGAAGGCCAGAATGAGGCTGTTCCTTAGCAACCATCCAGAATCTTCCCAGGCCTTCAGTCACAACCCTGCCCATGCATGATTCCTAATTAAAAGGAGCACGCTGTTAATCAGTTATTATAGGGGTATCTGCCCCTTCCCTGATCTTTGAGCTGTTGGGGGACCGAGGTTGAAGACTGCTGATTCTTGCCACCTCCCATACAAAGCAGGTATTATCAAGCAGATATTTGAAACTGTAGTGAAATAAACTGATTGGAACACCTCAGCTGATAAAAGTTTTCTTAATAGGTGGTAACTGCGCATTAGGCATATTGCTAATAACTTTGTATTGTGAAGTGTTTTTTGAAGATTTAAGCTCGCACATTCAGCATCTTGAATCTTAAGACTACCTCTGAGATTCGTGAAGGACAATTGCTAAGCTAAACAAGATGCTGAGGACCTAAGGAAAGAAAGTGAACTACGTGGAGAAATAAGGGTGGTGACTGAGAGGGGAAGAGACAGCTGTCAGCATAGAAGTCAGTAGCATAAAAGAAAGGGACTAGCAGGTCACCTCAGCCTTTGGGAAGGTAGACTTGTGTCCAAAAAAAAAAAAAGAAAAGAAAAGAGAGAAAAGAGAGAGAGCGAGAGTACCATGCCCTCTCAGAAGTGTAAAAACTGGGGTGCTCCTCAAAATGAGAAGCAGGATTAACACAATCCAGTAATGTAGGGTGCTTAGTTACTGGGTGAACACCCTATTTCCAGCAGCAGAAACTGACCAAGCCTAGTCTATAGCTGAAGGCACAGGCGACAATCACCTGGAGGGAGGTGGGGGACCATCCCCACGGAGGCTGTGCACCATCCCCACGGAGGCTGTGCACCATCCCCACGGAGGCTGTGCTGGGAGGAGACACAAACAGAAAGGATGGCTACATGGCGAAGTGGGGATGGCATTGTCATAGACGCCGGGAAGAGACAGGCACCTCCCTCCACTGAGGGGGAGCCCAGAGCCAGAGAGGAAAGCAAGCTTTAGGAAGAAGGGGTGAGGCTGACATTAGGGAAGTGGCAGGGAATAGAAAGTCCTCAGCCGTGGTGAGCACCTCAGGTCTCCGGCTGACATAAATGCTAAAACAAGGTATTTTGTTTGTCTGTTTGTTTGTTTGTGGGAGGTATTTTGGACATTTGAGGTATTTTTTTAAAGGGCTCATTTTTATTTTATGAGCTTTACTCAAAATGCTTTCTGGGATTCAGAAGGAAGAATTGACGTGAACTTTTAGGCAGGGCCCTCTAGAAACAGAACTGATTTTCATTGCCACCAAAAAGCAGTCTTTCTTTTATTTTCTCCTACGAAGAAAGGAGATCAACTCTCAGCACACCATCCTGTGTGTAACCAAGTGTGATGGCACATGCATATAATTCCAGCAGTTGAGAGGCTGAAACAGGAATATTGCAAGTTCCAGGACAGCCCAGGCTGCAAGTCCTTGTCTCAAAAACCAATCAATAGTAGTAAAAAGGAGCGGAGTTTGAAATCTTCGTGACTTCTAACCTGGAAAAATTAAGCTTCCACACAAGTGACCTAAAAGCGCGGAAACCTAATTTTGTGAAACAGTATTTTACGGTTTCAGAAGAAATAAGTCATAAATAGTTACTTGTTAGGTTAAAGATAATGGTCTCTGTTCTGTTCTAACCCCCTGTCCTAGGCTCTGGTTCAGGAGTTTCCAAGAGGCCCAGTTTCCGCTCTATGAGCGGAGTAAGTGGTTTCGGAGCGCCATCCGGTGTCAGAATCAGTAACTACAACAGTCTGTCACAAGGCAGGACTCCAACCGAAATTTTAGCCATGGCGTGCTATGAGACATTGGTAGCCCATGCACCTGAATTTCAACGCAAGTTCAAAGTTCAATAGTTATGAATTGAATGATTTCAACAAACTATCGAGAAGCACAAGAGAATCCCGGAGCTGGGTCTCAGCAACGTTCTTACCGCAAACTAACGCTTAGTACAAGCGTCCTACAGGGTCTGGCTTTAAAAAAGAGAAACCCTTCGTTCTCTACCGACACTTCTCTTCACAGTTCCGCCAGCCTCTCTTGGACTCCACCCTTCAAAGAACAGCTCAGCTTCAAGCAAATGTTTGCCGCATATTATCGAGATCTCTGCTGCCTCAGGCGGACGCTGAAGCTCCAGGGTGCCTTTGGACCTAGGGATGAAGGAAAGGAGCTGATGGTGGTCTTGAGCACAGGATGGTCGTAACGGGAAGCGTGCTGGGGCACACTAGAATGGAGAAAGGTGACAGCAGACATTTATATTTCAGAGCGCTCGTCCTCCTTATTAATTCACCTCCCAGTGCCCATGGAGACTAATATAATTCTTCCTTAAAATGTTTAATCGTATGTGTAAATCAATACCCCGGACCTTATTGTAAATAAAGTACATTTTATTTCTGGACTTGAATTACAAATGGCGCTGCCGTTAACTGAGATGCCACTGCTGCTACCAGAATACATAGCAGTTAAGGTCAAGACATTCTCGCTGGTTATCTTCTTGTTAGCATGTGATCTGTTTTGACCGCATTCCTTGTTCACAGAATCTTTGAAAGAAATAACTTTTAAAAAGAAAACAGAATACTTCATGGTTCCACTTCCTGCCCCCCCTTTTGGTTTGCTTGTTTGCGGGGGTGGGGGTGGGGCTTGGGGTGTTGGTTTTTTGTTTGGTTTAGTATGGTTTCTCAAGACAGGGTTTCTCTGGGTAGCCTTGGCTGTCCTGGAACTAGCTGGGTAGACCAGGCTGTCCTCGAACTTACAGAGATCTCCTTGCCGAGTGCTCCACTTCCTTGCAGTAAGAGCCGTTTGTGTCTTTCTCAGCACTGTCTCGCTACCACATTGCCCAAGGCCTCTATGTGGAACCAACCTAGAAAGAATGATGTAGGAAACGTCTTGATCGTGGCAGAGACCATTCCTAAGTGGCTGTCCAAGAAAAGGAATGGAATCTTTCCTTGGCTCTGGGACTTAAGCATGAACAGTTAGGGCCTAAAAAGATGGTTCAATGATTAAGAGCAATCACTGCTCTTTCGGAGGACCCGAGTTTAGTTC
>PVIU01032907.1:0-13030 GCA_004026605.1 Ondatra zibethicus | reverse complement strand
GAATATGACTGACAATGGGGACTGACTGAGAAGCCAATGATAATGGCACCGGGATTTGATTCTACTGCATGTACTGGCTTTTTGGGATCCTAGTCAGTTTGGATTCACACCTTCCTAGGCCTGGATGGAGGCGAGAGGGCCTTGGGCTTCCCACAGGGCAGGGTAACCTGCCCTCTCTTAGGACTGGAGGGGAAAAGGGTAGGGGGAGTGGGGAAGCGGGAGGGAAATGGGAGGAGCGGAGGAGGTGGAAATTTTGAATGGTACTATTTATAATGCAATAATAAAAAATTAAATGTGAAAAAAAATGTTAAGAATATGCTGACACGACACATTAGTTGGTAATGTTGGGTTGAGAGGAGAATTAAGAATGGTGTATGAGAAATCACCACACTGACATCCAAAGGGGCTGTACCAGCTTGCATTCCCACCAGAAATGCCAGAGTGTTCCCTTTACCCCACAACCTCTCCAGCATAAGTTGTCATCATTGCTTTTGATCGTGGCCATTCTTACAGGTATAAGAGGGAATCTCAGAGTGGTTTTGATTTGCATTTCTCTGATGACTAAGGATGTTGAGCATTTCCTTAACTGATTTCAGCCATTTTAGATTCCTCTATTGAGAATTCCCTGTTTAAGTCTGTACTCCATTTTCTTATTGGCGATTTCTCAGAAAATTAGAAGACAACCTTCCTCAAGACCTAGCCATACCACTTTTGGGTATATATCCAAAGGATGCTCAATCGTACCACAAGAACATGTGCTCAACTATGTTCATAGCAGCATTGTTTGTCATAGTCAGAACCTGGAAACAACCTAAATGCCCCTCAACCAAAGAATGGATAAAGAAAATGTGGTACATTTACACAATGGAGTATTATATAGCAGAAAAAAAAATAATGCCCTTGAAATTTGCCTTTGAAATAATGCCTTTGAAAATTGAGTGAGGTAGCCCAGACCCAGAAAGAGAAATATCATATGTACTCACTCATAAGTGGCTTTTAGATGTACAACAAAGAAAAACCAGCCTACAATTCACAATCCCAGAGAACCTAGACAACAAAGAGTACCCTAAGAGAGACATACATGGATCAAATCTACATGGGAAGTAGAAAAAGCCAAGATCTCCTGAGTAAATTGGGAACATGTAGACCATGGGAAAGGGCTGAAGGGGAGGGAAGGAAAAGGGAGGAGGGAAAAAAATGTATAGCTCAATAAAATCAATAAAAACAAAACAAAAGAATGGGTGCATGATAGGAACCTAAGTGGGGAAACTGTACTTCATTTATATTTAATTTGACCTTTTTTATGTCTCCTAGTGATACAGTATTTGCAGGCCACCCAAGATTATTGCCACTGAGAAGGCAGAGCAGGCATCGGTGTTGAATAGGAAGTCTGTGGTTGCCTGGCTCATCTTGAAAGTTGAAGACACAGACTCATGAGCCACAGACACACTGCATTAGGAAAACATGGTGAACAATATTGTGACTGCTGCCTTCTGTGTGCATCACCTCCTCTATACACTGTCTCATGAGACTTCCTCTGTAAAGCCCTCCTAATTTAGTAATATCATGACAGAAATTGTTTAGGAGGTGAGAGTTATCCATTCATCTATGTACCTAAATGTGTACCCACTAGCTCAGTGATTATTAGAAATGCTTTAACTTCTTATGCATTTTCCTATTAGGAACTGACAAAATGTCTCAGACATAAATGGATGTTTACAAATTAAAAAATATGTTCAGTATCCCCTTTTAATTGTGTGTGTTTGTGTGTGTGTGTGTGTGTGTTTCTCTGTGTGTGTGGTGGTCCTGATGTGTGTGTGTGGTGTGTGCATATGTGTTCATATATATGGGGAATGCACATGCCCATGAATGGCAGAGTGGTGTCGGGTAGCTTGCTCTATCACTATCTGCCTTATTCATTTTAGATAGACTGTCCCTGAACTTGAAGTTCAGTGTTGCAAGTGAGATTCTGGATCTGCCTGTCTCTGCCTCACAGTACTCTGGTTAAAGGCATATATGCCATGCTTTGCTTTTATGTGGATACAGAGGACTTCTGGCACAGCATGTGCTCTGACCATCTCCCCACCCCAGTAGCCCCTCTTATCCAAAGTGTATATATTCTAAGATCTCCAGCAGACATATGACATCATGGACAGTAGTGAGCCTTATATTTAGAAAAATATAACAAATAAACAAGGAACATTAAGAGGGTAACAATAATAAAAACTCATAAAACTATTAATATAATAATCTATATCTTGCATTAAGTTGTGAGAATTCAGTGATTCTCTTTGTGTGAGTCTCTCAGAATAGCTTAGTGTACTATACTCATTCTTCTCCATATGACAATGTGAAATGATACAATGTCTGTTTAATAAGATGGAGTGGAATAAAAGACTAAGAACTTAGCATGCCCTGTAAGTAAGACTTTTTAGTGTGACAGTTGACAACAAAACTACCACAGATTTTGTACGTGGATGATTCTACATTATCATCAATCTTAGCAACACTGAAAGATGTTAAGGGTTTTCACCTTTCACTTTAAAGATGCCCTTAACAAATTCCTTTGGCTTGTATGGATTGCCTGAATTATTGCTTTTGATTTTTGAGATTATTAAGCTAAGTAAGCGTTGCCTGGATACAAGCACACTGATACTGTGATAACCAATATCCAATATTCAATAGCTAGTCTGCAAATACAGAGGATGACTGGTGGATTTGTGATACATACAGATTCATACTCTAGGCAGGAAGGATTAAGATAGTGTATACTTTCCTGATACTCCCACAACAACAGGAAAATGAAAGCTTATATTGTTTATTTCTGAAATTTCCCATTCAACATTTTGGGGACTGCAGTAGTTAATTAGCATATGTACTTATACACTAGACTACAGTTGATCATAAATAACAGAAATTATACCAACTTAGTTATAAATAAGGAGGATATTATTATGTCTTTTAAATAGTCATAAAAACATTTACAACCTTTATTCAACCTCCTTGTAAAACCAGGAGCATTTGATGCCATGGCAAGGCCGCCATTTTGTCTTTGATGGCAATTATATTAGTTTATTATAATGATACCCAAAGGCAAAGTACAAAATAGTCTACTGCTATGTTTCCCCATGTAGTTTTAGAATACTGCTTCTCTGGTTGAACACACATTTAAAGAATTGGATTTCACTTAGAGAGCATGTTTTACAAAAGTGACATTTTAAAAATATTAGAATCCCTTCTGTGCAATGATACTATTGGTGAAGGCTAAGAAAAGGAAGGAGCAACAGATTAATGAATTCCTTTTTTAGAACTGTAACAAAGCATGGACTGGTGGGACAGAATGTCTGCCGAAGCCATCTATACTCTTACATTATTCAGCCTCCTGACCTGAATAGTCATCAGCATAGAAGTCATCATTGTTCATTCTTGATTGTCTTTTCCAGACATGGGAAAGAACGCATAAATAGAAAGAAAAATGTATTTCTTATGGAGGATCCTTGTTATTCCTTAAGCGTCAACTACACATGCGTTTCTGCTATATTCAATTAAATTATTGGATTCAATTTCATATTCTAGTGGAATTTAAAAAGGTGTTATAAGCAAATACTAAAGCAAATCATTCTTATTTATATCAAAAATATAGTTGTAGCTGCTTCCCCTGCAGGAGAACAATTTTCAAAATTACTGGAGGAAAATAGGATCACAAATAATGACATCACTTTTCTTGGTATCTGCAGCTGCTAAGGCTGGCTCAGACACATTTAACCTGTTACCACACTCTGCGATTTAATTCAAGCGTTTATTTGGTGTATTGCTTCTCTATTTAATATAATCAGGTTATCTGTGGTTTATAGGCTGGTCAAGAAGCAATATCATTAAGTACAATAAAAGGCATTAAATTATAAGAAGGACTGGAAAACATCTTTCAACTGGAAGAGAATGCTGGTATCAGAATTTGTGGTGAAAATCCTACGCCATTTAAGAAAATAGGACCAGAGGGACCATAAGCTGCTGCCTTCCTTTAGAGTGGGAGGGATCATTAACTCTGTCTACCTGAACTCTTAAACATTTCCAATGATTTTATCTCCTTATCACATAGTTTCTTTTACATTGATCAATGCAAAATTTACAATGCCCCCTTCCCCATTACTGTAGAGATTGTGTAAATGCAACTTGTCAACATCCAACATGTTAAAAAGTGTCATGGGTATAGCTGAGGGAAACAGGCTACACAGGAATGAAGAAAGTTGAAGCTTTTACCTAATTATTCAACAAGGTGATCCATAGATATTTTACTTAGAACTTTCATGTACTTATAGACAGCCATAAAGATGTTTTTTATTACATTGTCTTCCTCCACTATTGCTGACTTACTTGGGCATAGGTGAGTGATGAGACACCCACTGTGACAGATTGTCCTGTCAGTGCACTACTGCCTCCCCTCTATGAACGATTTTTAGTATTGCCTGAGAAAAGGAACCATCATGACATCATTACATCATTTTTCTTGTTCCTGCCTCAACCGTGGACTGCTGCAAAACATTCAACCTGTTACCATGGTCCATAATTTAAGATTGTATTTAGTGTAATGGGTGTCATTCATCTACTTAAAATGATTGACCTGTTTTATTTTTGTTTAAGAAGAATATGATTGTGTAAAGTAAAAATATATAAGAATAAGAGATTTATTAATAAAATGAAGCAGTCCATTGAAATGTTTAGCATAGGATAGGACAAAAATTGCTAAGAGAACTTATGCTTTAAAATCTCTAATGAACCCTTAAATTATTTATGCACAAGATAAAGATATAAATACTTTTATTTTAAAAAGCTATGTTATAGTCATGCTGATTTTTTATTCCCTTTAAATGTATCATTAACAAGAAAAGCATAAATTTTGGAGATCGTTAGCTTATCCATTATATTTATTGCATATAGCAAACATTTACATACTTAGTCCTGAATGCAAGTAAATATAGCATCTATACTCAATTGTGTGTTTGTATATGTGAGTGCATGTGTGTTTGTGTGTTTGTGTGTATGTGTGTATACTTACAGAAGAGGACCAGCATACTAGAACATTTCAACATATGAAGAAACCTATACTGCACCCTAACCTACCAATGATACCAATTAAAAATGCAGTTTTAGAACAAAAACTGCATTTATATACCTTCGAAATCATTCTTGGAAATGTATCTTTTCCTGTAATTCTCTTAACTATTTTCTTTATATGTATTATGTAGTTTTATTCATTTACTCTTAAGAAAACAAGAGTGTTTTCTCTAGCATTACATAATCCTGTGCACAGACGTGAGAGTAAATGCTGCCTCTACTGGGGTAAAACCAATTCCCCGAGAAACCCTACTTGATCTCTAAAAACATTCAGAAGCTTCTTGAATCATTTGAAATGGGCAGCATTTAACCAATTTTAATAGAAAAAAAACATTTTTGCCCCATATATCTAGATATGACTATAAAGCTTTAAAATGCATCTGAAATTTAACATGTATTACCCATAAGTTGATTATAGTCAGCCATACAGAAAGGAAAAACTAATATCACTAAATAACCCCCCAAATCCATGAACTTTTGCTCCTTATTTATTAAAATAACAGTATATCCATGAAATGAAATAATTAAATGAGTACCAACCAAATTATACTAAATGTTGCTGTTCTTTGTTCTATCAGTTGGTTGTGCAAAGGTATTGATAATGGTTACATCATCAAATTTTTAACTGCAACTTGTGCACCAATTTTGCTTCTGGCTTAAATCTGTAATCTCTGAACTGAGCTTGACAAGCATTAAAACATGAAATAAATAAAGTCTAACAAAAACTAGACTAAGGAATAGTTCACTGCACTGTTCTTATCATTAATGCCCGAGTGCGCATTTAGATACTTATACAAGGTTTTCAAACAACAACGATCATAACAGACATTAATGGCAAGTAAAGAGCATAGGGGAAAGGAAGGGGAAATGCCTTCCAAAAGAAAAAGATTCATTAGCCTCCCTGGCAAGTGTCTAAAGCAAACAACGAAAGCGCAAAGCAATCACTTAGTTACAAATAAACCCTTTTCAAAGCACAGTACCTTTTTGTGTCTGTCCTTCTTCCATATTCTCTTCCATGGCTACCTTTCTTCGGGAGAATCTGGCGCACGGAATTAGTCAAAAGCTCAATTAGATGTTGAGAAAGCGGGTGCTTTTCCCCCTGGGCAGCTCCAGCACCAGTGGCTCGGGCAAGTCCTTAGAGCTTAGCTGAGGCTCCCTCGCGCCTCTTGTTTGCTTGGAGACTGGCTGTCAAGTGTAATTTCATTCAAATTACTCTTCCGTGAAGATTATCAATTTTTCTTCTCAAAGCTGCCCATTGTGTACCACAGCAAGCAGGTACTCAAACAAACAGCCGGATAATTTGGGGAGGGGGTGTGGAGAGTGATATTAATTCTAGGAGCAGAGACACTATGATTCATATGCCTTGCTTTGCATTTAAAATGGGGGAAAGAAATTGAGGTTTGTGTCGAAATCTCAGCTTTAAATTGGAAGCACGCTGAACTGTGAACAGATGGAGGGGTGTCCTCCTAACATGAAGCGGACCACCAACCCATAATTCCCCCCTTTGCTACCACAGTGGGAAAGCCCAGATTCTCGTCGTGTCTTTCTGCTGCAGCAGTTTCTTTTCACCCAGTCAGATTCATTACAAAAAATGCCCTTTCCTTTTACCTCCTCACGAAGTGTCTAGTTAATTTGATTTAAAGATGCCAAGGAGGGATGCAATTAGACTATCTCAAGGCTGGTCTGTTAAAGGTTATTATAAAGAAAGGACCTTTAAGCTCACGTATTTCAGAAACACGAAGGAATAAAGACACGGCTTTTAAACGAATAAATATAAACCTTTTGTTTTAATAAGTATTTTATTTACTGACATATGACCTTTACAGAAAAAAGAGAATAAATAATCTATTGATGTATTTGTAAATTATTATTAGTTCAGTCCACAGAAGCTGCTGATTCCAGGTGGGAAACTCGTGAAAGGAGAAATTCTATGGGTGATTATTGGGGACAGGGGCCGAGAAAAAGAACGAAGTGATTCTAGATAACAGGAGAGCATGTTGTAATGGGAATCTGCACTCTGATTTGGAATGCAAATCACAATGCTGCAGTCTGACAAGAAATGGTGCTCAACCTATTGAGTGACAAGACACAAGCAGAGTCTCAATACTCCACAAAAGGCACAGGAAAAAAATAAACAGTGGCAGGGCTCTGCCAAGCTTTACTGGGGGACAAACGAAGACTCTCTTGCCTGTGTTCATCTCAACACAAACAAACATGGGGAAACACACACAGAGATGAGTAAGCTCTTGCCCTTAATGGAAATATGTATGCCTTCATGATTCATGTCATATACTTCTTGTGTTATAAGAAAACTTTCACATAGGTTTTTAAAGCATGTCAGCATCATATTGCACACCACCCTCTCAATTAAAAGAGCAACCATTTTAAGGAAAAACGATCAGACAACACTCCAGTTTATTTACATAAATGAAGATCTACCTCTCTCTAATAATTAATTGTTATTTCTATTCTTTTGTCAAATGAATTTAATCCAAGGTAACTGTGATTAGAAACCTCTAACCTCCTCTCTCTGAATATATATACATTACTTATATGTAATATAATATATATTTATATGTATATACATACACATATATATGCATTCAAGAATTTTGGGACAGTTGCTTGTTCAAGGCAGATTGAGAGAGAAGCCATAAGGGACATCAAAGCAGCCAAATCATAGCAGTCTCTCTGTTTCAAGCCATCTCAGTTGACATGTCCTGGCATACAGATAGAATAGAATGAGGCCTCCATCCTTGTTATTTGCTTTATTCACCTCACGACACAGAAAGAATCAGTGAAGCAAATGATTAACAGCAACACCTACACTACCTTGCACTACCTTATATTTTACAGTATTTTATAATCTTTAAAACATTTCCAAGTATGTGACTTAAGGAAAACGGAGAGAATTATTTTCCCGTTGTCTGTTGGAAAATACTTCTGCTACTCAAACACACCCAGGGTCTGAGATAGTAGATGAAGAAGAAACTCTTAGAGTACACATTATCAGCCAATTCTTTGTCTAACACTCCAATGTTTTTAGAACTGCTCACCATTTCTACTTTAATCCATCCCAGGTGACACCAGTGTTCTTTAAAAAATCAGTCTCGCTTTATATCAACTTTTAAGCCACACATATAGAGAAAAAAAAGAGGACAGAATTAAAAATAAAGAAATAGAAAATGTTTTAAAAAAAATTGCTGAACTGGAGAGATAGCTCAGAGGTTAAAAGCTCTGACGTAGCTCCAGAGATGCTGGGGAACAAGGAAGACCCTAAGAGTGACATCGATTGCCAGGGAAGGGGGATTAAATGAGATCTCCTGGGTAAATTGGGAGCGAAGGGGTGTGCGGTAAAAGAGAAGGGATGGGAGGTGAGAACATGACAGAACTAGATGGTCAACGGAGGAGAGGGACAGAGTGGGAGAGCAATGAAAGAGAGCTCTTGATAGAGAGAACCACTATGGGGTTATGGAGAAACCTGGTGCTAGGGAAATTCTCAAAAATCCACAAAGAAGAGCCCAGCTAAGACTCCTAGCAACAGTGAGAGCAGGTGCCCTCACTGGGTTTCCTGTAATCAGATTGGTGAGTACTCCAAGGATCATCATAGAGCCTTTATCCAGTAACTGATGGAACCAGATGCAGAGATCCATAACCAAGCATCAGGCCAAGCTCCAGGAATCCAATCAACTAGCGGGAGGAGGGAATATATAAGCAAACGGAGGTCAAGATCGTGATGGAAAAATCTACAGAAACAGCTGAACCAAGCTCCTGGAAACTTATGAACTCTGGTGAAGCCTCCACAGGTCCAAACTAGGCCCTCCATCTGTGGGAGACATGGTGAAGCTTGGAGTATCTGAGAGGTCCCTGGCAGTAGGACCAGGATCTATCCATGGTGAATGAGTTTTTCAAAACCCATTCCCTATGGTGGAATTCCTTGTTCAGGCTTACTGCAGTGGGGAGGGGCTTGGTTCTGCCCCAACGTAATGCACCAGACTTTGTTGACTCCCCATGGGAGCCCTTACCAGTTGGGAGCAGTGGATGAGGAGTGTCTTGGAGGAGAGGAGAGGGTGGTGGGAGGAGGGATGGGAGGGAGAACTGTGGTTGGAATGAAAAAAAAAAGAAAAAAATAAAATATTTGTTAGGCAAGAACAATGGGAAAATGCCTACAACTTCTTTCTCTTCTGGAAACTGCAAGATATCAATACATTTGTGTGGTCAACTTTATGGCCGGATGCTTTTCTCTACAAAACTAAAGTAACTCATACTTATTTTTAAAATAGATGAAGCATACTCCCATATTGGAGATAATGGAGTCCTTCCAAATTGATGAGAAGAAACAGAGTATTCTTATATCAATAGCATGTAGATAAGTTAAGAGTAATTTGTTAATACAGTCACAAAGCTTTTTACATGTGAGCCATTTTGAAGTCTACACTAGTGTGGGTTTTCAATATATGCATGCTTATCTGGTATCGTTTCCACCATTCCTCTCTGGTAGCTTTTAATCTCTCCAAAGTGAAGTTCTGTACCCATTAAATACAAATTCCCCATCGTCCCTTTCTGATTTGAAAGCTGAAATTGGTGTAGCTAGTTGGCTATTTTAGGACCATTTGTAAACCTTTTGTCAGGTCTGTGAGGTCCTTGGCCCAGCAAGAGGCCCTGCTCTTGTAATGAGGAGATCCATCCAGATTGGTGAGTGTGTGGCCGCCTGACCAGACGGTCCCAGGAATGGAGTACTGGCCCCCTCCAATTCCCTAAAGGTTTCTGACCATCCAGTGGGGAATCTCCCCGGTTACTGGCTTTCTCTATTTGACCCATCCCATCTTGCCCCCAAGCACTCCTTTCCAACTGTGGGGTCTTTAGATCCACCAGAACAGCCTGCTTCAGGGCATAGGGGATCTGAGAGTCAGCTCCAGTGCTGAGGGAACCTAAGAGAGGGCAGACCAAGAAAAACCCCAAGTACACAGACACAGCAAAGATTGGACCAAGACACCAAGGCTCTCCTGGCTGCATTTGAAGGAAGAGATGGGCAGGCGCCAATGCAAGAATTCCTCCAACTATCTGAAAAGCAATATGATAACACCAGTATCCAGCAAACACTCAACAGGAAGGCTTGAACACCCTAACACAGAAGAAGTAGAAGAAATCGATATTAAACATAACATTATGAAAATGATGGAGACCCTTAAACAGGAAGTGAAAAACTCCCTTAAAGAAATGTAACAGAAGACAAACAAAAAGTTAGAAGAAATTAATAAATCCCTCAAAGATACCCAAGAAAACCAAGAAAAAGCAATCAAACAGGAAAAGGAAACATATCAAGACCTGAAGACCGAAATGGAGGTAATAAAGAAAACACAAACCAAGGGATGGCTGGAAATATGGAAAATCTAGGTTAATGAACAGGAACTACAGAGACAAGTATAACTAACAGAATAAAAGATATAGAAGAAAGAATCGCAGGCGCTGAAGATACTATAGAGAAAATAAATTCATTGATCAAAGAGAACAAGGGGGTGCATTGTAAGGGCTGGAGGGAAGAAAAGGAAGGGAGAAAATGATGTAAATATATTTTAATTTAAAAAACTTTTAAAATATTAAAAGCAGGAGTAGATGAGATATTTTTCCAGTAGGCTCTTGTAATCTATCCTGCATTTTCATTGTCCTGACTCTGTAGCGTTTATCATACATCAATATAATCTGGGGTTGTCTTAACTACTAGGAGGTGTATATAATAGGCAGGAGACAGTTTTTACCTACCTCCAGTTCCAAATGTGAGCAAGAATGCTTAGTAAATATTTGTATGGTTAAGAATAAAATGAAGGGGTTATGAAAAGTAAGTATACAATGACTTGTGATAGCTGTGATCACTCTATGAAAGGATTGTTTTAAATAAGTACATAGCCCTGAGGACTATCATGAGTATTCTTTAATATTCTTAAAATATTCTTTGGTTTGTTAAAGTTTTTGAATCTAGGAGAAAATATTGGATTTGATTTTCAACCTCTACTTTAAAACAGCAATTAATTTATTTTTTCTTTTCAAAATACAGCAAAAATGCCAATAAAAATATTCCATTCATGAGATGATATTCTATCTAGCTTTAAAGATTTCAAAACAGAAAGCAGGTTCCATACTGTATATGTTTCTTGGTTCTGTGCACTATACTTGGTTTGTATAATCATTTTCCCACGTGTCCTATTTGTTCTCTGACTCTGAGATCATGAATATTTCTGTTTTTTTTTTATTTGCTTGGAGTAATTAATGTGCTCTTTAGTCCATAGTTGTTTTGAAAAAGTAGTTGAATACAAAGATAAGTACATTGTATAATTGAAGAATATGTAGCTATTTTCTCAGTTGATAGCACGTCTTAAAGGCAGATATGTCTAAACTAAAGCTAGGAAGGCTGATAGGAACTTATAGTTTTAAACTAATTAAGTACTGTGTCCTTCAATTTATACAGATAAAGTAATACATATCATAAATAATCTCAGATCATATTTCAAAGAATGGTCTTTTAACATTAATGATCATAGATTATAGGTGTGCATTTATCTTTTTAAAATACTAATAATAGTAGGACTAAAGCAGAGTCAAGGAAGATGCAATGTGCATAGTTGAAGAATACTTGGTGAGGCATCAACACCATTGTAACTTGTAGATTAAATAAGTATTGTAGTTATTTTTCTTTTGCTTTGGGAAAACATCTTGACTGATGCACTTTATAAAGGAAAATGTTTAATTTTGTGAATATGGTTTCAGAATGTTCATAGAAATCACTGTATGGATGATGGCAGCACATGGCAAGCATAGTCTAGAAAAGTAGTTGAGAGATTACATATTGATCTATAAGTACAAGAATAGAGCAATAACTGGACTTGGTGTGGACTTGGAACTCTCAAAGCCTGCCCTCAATGACACCTCTTTATCAACAATGCCACACCTCCTAGTCCTTGTCTCAAAGAGTTCCACCAGTTGGGGACCAAGAATTCAAATATTTGCGTCTATGGATGCTATTCTCATTTAAACCACCACAAGGGGATTACAGAGGAAACCTTGTTGGCAGGTTAATACTAAGGTTAATGTGTTATATTTAGAATTCATAAATAAATCTTCTATAGTTTTCTTCATGAACTACTTTAAAAATACTTGGATATTTAAGTATTTTTACTTCAAATGACAAAAGGTTTTTTATTGCTTTATAAATAATACCATTCAAAATTTCCACTTCCTCCCTTCCTACCATTTCCCTCCCACTCCCCCACTCACCCTTCCTTCTCCCCCTCCAGTCCTAAGTGAGGGCAGGCAGGGTACCCTACCCTGTGGGAAGTCCAAGGCCCTCCTTGCTCCATCCAGGCCTAGGAAGGTATGCATCCAAACAGACTAGGATCCCAAAAAGCCAGTACATGCAGTAGAGACAAATCCCGGTGCCATTATCATTGGCTTCTCAGTCAGCCCCTATTGTCAGCTACATACAGAGAGTACGGTTTGATCAAATGCTCCTTCAGTCCCAGTCCAGCTGGCTTTAGTGAGCTCCCATTAGATCAGGCACACTGTCTCAGTGGGTGGACCAAGCCCTCACGGTTCTGACTTCCTTGCTCATCTTCTCCCTCCTTCTGCTCTTCAACTGGACCTTGGGAGCTCAGTCCAGTGCTCTGATGTGGGTCTCTGTCTCTACCTCCATACATCGCTGGACGAAGTTTCTATGGTGATTTTCAAGATAGTAATCAGTCTGACTATGGGATAAGGCCAGTTCACACACCCTTTCCTCTACTGCCCAAACACCTAGCTGGGGACATCCCCGTGGACACCTGGGAACCCCACTAGAACCAAGTCTCTTGCCAACCATAAAATGGCTCCCTTAATTAAGATATCTTCTTCCCTGCTCCCATATCCGCCCTTCCTCCATCTC
>PVIU01032906.1:0-13037 GCA_004026605.1 Ondatra zibethicus | reverse complement strand
CTTGGGGTTTTACACAAGAAGTGGTCTCTGGTGCCCACGTACTGCAGGCTAGTTCCCACTTTCTCTTCTATCAGGTTCAGTGTGGTAGGATTTATATTGAGGTCTTTAATCCATTTGGACTTGAGTTTTGTGCAAGGTGATAGATAAGGGTCTAATTTCATTCTCCTACAGGTTGACATCCAGTTATGCCAGCACCATTGTTAAAGATGCTTTCATTCTTCCATTGTATAATTTTAGCCTCTTTGTCAAATATGAGGTGTTCATAGGTTTGTGATTAATATCCGGGTCTTCGATTTGATTCCATTGGTCAACATCTCTGTTTTTATGCCAATACCAAGCTGTTTTCATTACTGCAGCTCTGTAATAGAGTTTGAAGTCAGGGATGGTAATGCCTCCGGCAATTCCTTTATTGTATAGGATTGTTTTGGCTATCCTGGGCTTTTTGTTTTTCCATATAAAGATAGTTATTGTTCTCTCAAGGTCTATGAAGAATTTTGTTTGGATTTTGATGGGGATTGCATTGAATCTATAGATTGCCTTTGGTAGCATTGCCATTTTTACTATATTGCTCCTACCAATCCAGGAGCATGGGAGATCCTTCCATTTTCTGGTATCCTCTTCAATTTCTTTCTTCAAGGTCTTAAAGTTCCTGTCAAATAGATCTTTTACTTCCTTGGTTAGTGTTAGCCCAAGATACTTTATGCTATTTGTGGCTATCGTGAAAGGTGATGTTTCTCTGATTTCCCTCTCTTTTTCTTTATCATTTGTGTATAGGAGGGCTACCGATTTTTTTGAGTTGATTTTGTATCCTGCAACTTCACTGAAGGTATTTATCAGCTATAGAATTTCTTTGGTAGAGTGTTTCGGGTCAGTTATGTAGACTATCATATCATCTGCAAATAACGAAAGTTTGGCTCCTTCCTTTCCAATTCAAATCCTCATGATCTCCTTATTTTGTCTTATAGCTATTGCTAGGACTTCAAGCACTATATTAAAGAGGTATGGCAACAGTGGACAGCCTTGTCTTGTTCCTGATTTTAGTGGAATCGCTTTGAGTTTCTCTCCATTTAATTTGATGTTAGCTGTCGGCTTGCTATATATTGCTTTTATTATACTTAGATATGATCCTTGTATCCCTAATCTCTCCAAGACCTTTATCATAAAGGGGTGTTGAATTTTGTCAAATGCTTTTCCAGCATCTAATGAAATGATAATATGTTTTTTCTTTCAGTTTACTTATATGATGGATTACATTGATAGATTTCCATATGTTGAACCAGCCCTGCATCTCTGGGATGAAGCCTACTTGATCATAATAGATGATTTTTTTAAATGTGTTCTTGGATTTGGTTTGCCAGTATTTTATTGAGAATTTTTGCATCAATGTTCATAAGTGAGATTGGTCTATAATTCTCTTTCTTGGTTGCATCTTTGTGTGGTTTTGGTATCAGGGTAATTGTAGCTTCATAAAATGAGTTTGGCATTGACCATTCTGTTTCTATTATGTGAAACACCTTAAGGAGTATAGGTATTAGCTCTTTTTGGAAATTCTGGTAGAATTCTGCATTAAAACCATCTGGTCCTGGGCTTTTTTTGGTTGGGAGGTTTTTGATGACAGCTTCTATTTCTTTGTGACTAATTAGGTCTATTTAAACTGTTCACCTGGTCTTGATTTAATTTCAGTATATGGTATTTATGTAAAAAACTGTCCATTTCTTTTACATTTTCCAATTTTGTGGCATTTCGTAGTAAGACCTAATGATTCTTTGAATTTCCTCAGTGTCTGTTGTTATGTCCCCCTTTTCATTTCTGATCTTGTTAGTTTGAGTGTTCTCTCTCTGCCTTTTGATTAGTTTGGATAAGGGGTTTTCGATCTTGTTGATTTTCTCAAGGAACCAGCTCTCCGTTTCATTGATTCTTTGGATTGTTCTCTGTGTCTCTATTTTGTTGATTTCAGCCCTCAGTTTGATTATTTTCAGTCTTCTACTCCTCCTGGTTGAATCTGCTTCTTTTTTTCTAGAGCTTTCAGGTGTGCTGTTAAGTAACTAATGTGTGCTTTCTCCGTTTTCTTTATGTGGGCAGTAAGTTTTATGAACTTTCCTCTTAGCACTGCTTTCATAGTGTCCCATGACTTAGTGTATGTTGTTTCTTTGTTTTTGTTTAATTCAAGGAAGACTTTAATTTCTTTCTTTATTTCTTCCTTGACCCAGGAGTGGTTCAGTAGTTGACTGTTCAGTTTCCATGAATTTGTATGTTTTTGGGGGGTGGAATTGTTGTTACATTCTAACTTACTCCATGGTGATCTGACAAGACACAGGTAGTTACTCCAACTTTTTTGTATCTGTGGATGTTTGCTTTGTTACTAAGTATGTGATCAATTTTCGAGAAGTTCCATAAGATGCTGAGAAGAAGGTATATTCTTTCCTGTTCAGATGGAGTGTTCTATAGATGTCTATTAAATCCATTTGATTCATTACATCTGTTAGTTCTCATATTTCTTTGTGAAGTTTCTGTCTGGTTGACCTGTCCATTGGTGAGAGAGGAGTGTTAAAATCTCCTACTAGTAGTGTGTGGGGTTTGATGTGTGCTTTGAGTTCTAGTAATTTTTTTTTTACATATGTGGGTGCTTTTATATTAGGGGCATAGATATACAGGATTGAGACTTCATCTTGATGAATCTTTTCCTGTTATGAGTATGAAATGTCCATCTCCATCTCTTCTGATTGATTTTAGCTTGAAGTCAATTTTATTAGATATTAGTATAGCCACTCCTGCTTGTTTCTTAGGGCCGTTTGATTGAAAAACCTTTTCCCAACCCTTTACTCTGAGATAATATCTGTCTTTGTGTTTGAGTTCTGTTTCTTGTAAACAGCAGAATGTCGGATCCTGTTTTTGTATCCATTCTCTTAACCTGTGACTTTTTATAGGTGAGTTGAGTCCGTTGATATTAAGCGTTATTAATGAGCAGTGGTTTTTCATACCGGTTAATTTCTTTTTGGTAGTAGGGTTTGTGTGTCTCCCTTCTTTGAGTTGAGCTGGTGTAGGGTTGTTAGATGTCTAGGTTATTATGGGTGTTGTTTGCTTCCTTTAGTTGTGGTTTACCTTCAAGTACTTTCTGTAAGGCTGGGTTTGTGGCTATATATTGCTTAAATTTGTTTTTATCCTGGAATATCTTGTTTTCCCCATTGATGGTGAAAGAAAGCTTTGCTGCGTATAGTAGTCTGGGCTTGCATCCATGGTCTCTTAGTGTCTGCAGCACATCTATCCAAGACCTTCTGGCTTTCATGGTTTCCATAGAGAACTCAGGTGTAATTCTGATAGGTTTATCTTTATATGTTACTTGACCTTTTTCCTTTGCGGCTCTTAATATTCTTTCTATATTCTCTATGTTTTGTGTTTTGACTATTATATGGCGAGGGGGTGATTTCTTTATATCCAGCCTATTTGGTGTTCTGTATGCTTCTTGAACCTTCATAGGAATATCCTTCTTTAGGTTCGGAAACTTTTCTTCAACAATTTTGTTGAATATATTTTCTGGGCCTTTGGAGTGGAATTCTTTTCCTTCTTCTATCCCAATTATTCTTAGATTTGGTCTTTTCATGGTGTCCCAGATTTCCTGGATGTTTTGTGTTGCGAATTTGTTAGATTTGTTTTTTCTTCTATCATTGAGTTTATTTTCTCTATAGTATCTTCTGCGTCTGAGATTCTTCCTTCTATCTCTTGTATTCTGTTGGTTATACTTGTCTGTGTGGTTCCCGTTCGTTTATCCAGATTTTCCATATCCTGCCATCTCTCGGTTTGTGTTTTCTTCATTGCCTCCATTTCAGTTTTCAAGTTTTGAACTATTTCCGTTACCTGTTTGATTGCTTTTTCTTGGTTTTCTAGGGTATCTTTGAGGAATTTATTCATTTCTTCTTTTTGTTAGTTTTCTCATCCCTTTCTATAAACGAGGTTTTCACCTCTTCTTTAAAGGTCTCTATAACTTTCATAATGTTACGTTTAAAGTCAATTTCTTCTACTTCTTCTGGGATAGGTTGCTTGGGTTTTCCTGTTCCATAATCGCTGGATTCTGGTGTTATCATGTTGCTTTTCAGGTTGTTAGATGAATTCTTTGATTGGCACCTGCCCATCTCTTCCTTTAAATGTGTTAGGGAGAGTCTCGGTGGCTTGGTCCCTCAGTCCGGGCGTATCCACCTGCACTGGAACAGGGTCCCTTGCTGCCCCAGGACCTCGCAGTAGGTCTGGATGTCTCTGCCGGCACTGGATCAGGGCTCCTAGGGGCCGCGAGCAGATGTATCTGCAAGCGCTGGATCAGGGCCCCTTGTGGCGTACAGATGTATCGGGATCCAGATGAATAGGGGTCTGGATGAAACTGCCGACACTGGTTGGGTCTCCTTGCTCGCCCAGGAATTCCCAGTCTCAAGGGCGGGCTTACTGAGAGTTGTCCGCTCTGCTCTGCTCCCGTAGGACAAGGGGGGCCCTCTAGCACTGGGTTCACCCTTCCCCCAAGGCCTCAGCCCAGATAGGCTGAGTTTGGGTGCAGCTAGGACCACATAGATGAAAAGGAGTGCCCTGGGCAAGCAGGGTTGGGATAAGCAGAAAAGCCAGTAGAGGGGGGCCCTAAGTGGCCATAAAGCCTCGGGGACGGGCGAATGTTTGCTTTTCTGTATTAAGTTAAAATCCCTTAGATAGATCTCTGTAAGCAAGAAAAGAAACAAAAAAAGTTATGAAGAAAATAGGGGATATGGGTAGCAGAAATATTAGAACATACATGCTGTGAATGTAAATGTGTAGATACTAGAGATTAAAATGTTTAAATGGATCAGGGATGGAAGAAAGTGAGTGTGATGGAGAAGGTTGAACAAAACTTAGAATGTAGGAAAATCCATATGGAAGTCTATGACTTTATTGGTGTAGGAGTGTCCTCAGGGATGATTTGGGAGTCCCCTCTGTGTGCTGTGATTACCATTAATGAATAAAGAAAACTGCCTTGGCCTTTTGATAGGGCAGCCCTTAGGTGGGCGGAGTAGATGGAAGGGAATGCTGTGAGAGAGAAGGCAATAGAGCAGACGCCATGCTTCTCCAGCACAAGATGGACACTGGTTAGACTCATGCCGGTAAGCCACCACTCAAGTGGCGATACACATTAATGGAGATGGGCTAAAATAATATGTGAGAGTTAGCCAATAAGGGGCTGGAGATAATGGGCCAGGCAGTATTTAAATGAATACAGTTTCCGTGTAATTATTTCGGGTACACACCTGGAGCCAGGTGGGACAGAACAAGGGGCCCGGCGCCGAGAACGCAGCCCGAGCCCCTTATTACAACACTTTATAAACTAACTAAAAGGCTACAAGTAGCCTACCTGAGTCAAAGTCACTATTGGTTGATTTTTTGCTTAATTTTTTTTGTGTTTTTTAATTGCTTATTTTATTTTTTGAGAATATAGTACAATTATATCATTATTCCCACTCTTCCCTCTCTTTGATCATTCCTGCATATCCCTTCTTGCTCTCTTTCAAATTTATGACCTTTTTTGTTAATAATTGTTGTTACAGACATATATATCCCTAAATACATAAATACAAACTATATAATGAAGAATTAGTAAAAAGATTATAAGAGCCAAGTATCAGGAAGTTTGCTCTGAGATTGTCTCTGTGGATTTCCTCATCATGATCTTGACCCTCTTGCTCATATAATAATCCCTCCTGCCTTGCTTTCATTGGGCTTTTAGAACTCAGCCTGGTGCTTGTCTGTGGCTCTCTGCATTTATTCTGTCAGTTATTGGATGAAGGCTCTATCATGACAGGATATTTACCAATCTGATTACAAGGCTTCTTTTGGGGTGTCAATTAAGATGCCCTCTCCACTACTGCTAGGAGTATTCTCTGGGGTCATTCTAGTGGGTTTCTGGGAATTTCCCTAGCACCAGGTTACTCCCTAACCCCATAAAGGGTTCCTCTATCGAGATATGTTTTTTGTTGTTCTCCTACTCTATCCATTCCCCACCTCAACCATCCCTGTTCCATCATGTTCTCATCCCTATCTCCTCTCCTCCACCACCCCTAGGAAGTAGCCTTGAATGCATTGGCACAGGAGACCACTTCTTAAACATAACACCTGTAGCATAGACATTGAGACCAACAATCAATAGATGAGACCTCCTGAAACTGAAAATCTTCTATAAAGCAAAGGACATGGTAAATAAGACAAAATGGCAGCCTAATATGGGAAAAGATCTTCACCAACCCCACATCAGACAGAGGACTTATCTCCAAAATATATAAAGAACTGAAAAAAACTGTACATCAAAATACTAAATAAACCAATTAAGAAATGGGGTACAGATTTAAACAGAGTATTCTCAACAGAAGACTCTCAAATGGCCAAAAGACATTTCAGGAATTGCTCAAAATCCTTAGTCATCAGGGAAAAGTAAATCAACATGATTCTGAAATACCATCTTATACCTGTCAGAATGGCTATGATCAAAACCACTGAGGAAACATATGCTGGAGAGGATGTGGATTCAGAATGCTGATGGGAGTGCAAACTTGTACAACCACTATGGAAATGAGTATGGCAATTTCTCAGTTTGGGAATCAATCTACCTCAAAGCCCAGCATTACCACTCTTAGACATATACTCAAAGAATGCTCAATCATACTACAAGGATACCTGCTCATCTATGTTAATAGCATTAATCCTAATTCCAGAACCTGGAAACAATCTAATGCCCCTCAACCGAAGAATGGATAATGAAAATGTGGTACATTTACACAATTATTACTCAGCTATAAAGAAAAATGATGACATCATGTAATCTGTAGGCAAATGGATAGAACTAGAAAAAGATCATTCTCACTGAAGCAATCCAGACCCAGAAAGACATACATGGTATGTACTCACTCCTAGGTGGATACTAGATATAAAGCAAATAATAACCAGAATACAATCCTCAGCTCCAGAAAAGCTAGGTATCAAGGAGTACCATAGAAGAATGCACGGATCTCCATGAGAAGGGGGAAATGCAAGAGTCTAGATTTTATGTATATAAAATCATGTTTATATGTGTATGACATGAGAGTAGAAGACAACTGTCCAGAGTAATAAGGAGAGATGGGGATGAGAGAAGTAGAGATGGGGATATCAGGGCGAGTGTGTTCAAAGTACTGTATATACTCATATGGAAATGTCTTTATAAAATCCAGCACTGTGAACAAGGAACACACACAAATTCAAAATATTGTTAAGATAAAAATTTGAGTTTGAAAGTTATCAGTGGAATAAATATGGTATGAAATCAGATATAGGCTGGGGAGTAGGGAGATAAGTGGTGTAAGAAAAGGCAGACATGAGAGAGGAGTAAGGAGGAGACACATTAGAAGAAAGCATGTGTAAAATGCCATAGTGAAATCCATCATTTTGTAAATATGCCAAATTGCAAATTGTTTTAATAAAAGAAGGTTTTCTTGGGGGAAAACATGAAGGAACACTCAGGATTCTCCCCTCTCTTGGTCCTCTGGAGGAAGGAGGAGACTGAACACACAAGAATCAGGACCAGATTTCCCTCTGTGCTAAGCTTGTGGTTTCTGTGGGGAGCTCAGATATATGTCTAATCCAGAGACTGTATTATCTCCTGATGCCAATATTCCTCATGTTTTCAGACTTTGCACCAGGTCAGATCATATGCAGTACATTAAAAAGAACAGGTGACAGGTTATGATTTCCTACAAATGCCCATCTTGTAAACACATGAGAGCAACAATATGTGTAATGAGTCTTTCTCTGTTCTGTCAGCCAGCTTCCAAATAATGATGAAAAGACTTCTAATTATGAAAGTTCAGCCTTAGCTTAGGCTTGTTTCACACTAACTTTTATAACTTAAATTAACCCAAATTTGTATTAATCAAAATTCTACTAGGTGGCTTTTATGATGTGTTTTGTGCATGAAATGTTCAAAAAAGTAAAATTAAAAATTTCTTTCCAAAGTGAGATGATGTTGATAGTGATGATCATTATAATGGTTTGATGGTGGAGGTAATAATAAAATACTATTAAATCATGGTAATTATGCATTAGCACACCTTGTTATATTTTGTGATATAAAGACGTATAATTAAAATTGTCTTAAAAGTTGTTGAGCTGAAGTTGGTTTGGGTATAATTCAAGTCAATGTCACCAAAAACCTTTCTGTTCTATCAACTTCCACGCTGCTTCTCCTAAATGAAAGCAAAACAAGCCATTTTTTAGAATTGTATTCTCTCTCTTTTTATCTTGAAGATAATTTTGTTAGTTTAAAAGAAAAATCCAAGGGAAGCAAGCTATAAATGCTGGTAGCTACTCAAAAGGGAAAGGTAAGAAGGAGAAAAAACCAAGTCATTTGGATTAAGCCAACAGAGAGGCCAGTCACATGGCAGATGGTGGAATATTCAAGAAAGTGTAAGGAAGTCCAGAATTCCAGAGAGCATGCTTGCTTTACTCAGCATCCAGAGGACAGTAACATCTTTCTTAAAACTCAGAATAGCAGGCCAATCCAAAAGAATCTCGTGGGGGCTCATAGTGACGGTCTTCAATCCATGAAGAGAAGGTTGAGCAGGGGGAGGAATAGCAGAAGAAGCAGGAGAAGCAGGAAGAGCAGGAGGAAGAGAAGAAGCAGGGGAAGGAGAAACAGGAGAAGGATCAGGGTCAGGAGAAGGAGGAACAGCATGAAGAGAAGCCGAAGAATGAGGAGGAGCAGTAGGAAGAGAAAAAGGAGAAGGAGAAGGGGGAGCAGGAAGAGGAACAGGAAGAGAAGCAGAAGGACCAGGAGGAGCAGAAAGGGAGTAGGAAGAAGAGAAGAAGGAGAAGGAGGAGCAGGAAGGGGAGCATGAGGAGGAGTAAAATGAGTAGGAGAAGGCAGAGAACAAGCAGGACTAGGAGGAGGAGGAGGAAGAAGAAAAGAAATCCTCCAGTTGATGGACAAAGATTCAAAGGCTGAAAAAGAGAAACTATTTTAAGTAACTTTCCATGACCATAGAATAATGTTGTGGAATAAAAAGTCTCAAATATGACTGTTGTCTTTTCATCACCCTGTATATTTTACACAAAATTTAAATAAACATCATTCCCATGAGTACCATGTCTACTTACTTCTTATTTTCAATTTTAATGATCATTTGTGAATGTAAGTCTGAATTTTAATGAAGTTATAAAAAGAAAATGTCTCCTCCTTTGATCTCCTGAGTAGACTGGAAGCAGGTGGAGTTGGGAACATGAGGGGCCAGGTGGATGGGTGGATGAAGGAGGGAGTAATGAAATAGATGACTGGATGGAGGGCACATTCCAGGGTTGAGTAAAAACCTGATGCAAGGGGAACTCGCTTGAATCTATGAGGCTCACCCTAGCTAAGACTCTTAGCAATAGTAGATAGGTAGCCTATAATGGCCAACTCCTGTAACCAGGTTGGTAACTACCCCATATGTCATCAGAGAGCCTTCAATGACTGATGGGAACAGATGCAGAAATCCACAACCAAGCCCATGGAATCCCATTGAAGAGAGGAAGAAAGGGTTGTATGAGCCTGGGGGGGGGGTCAAGGTTATCCACAGAAAATCCAAAGAAACAAATATTGTGGGCTTATAGGAGCTCACAAACTATGGATCCACAGCTCGGGAGCCAGCATGGGACCAAGCTAGGCCCTCTACAAGTGGGTGACAGATGTATAGCTGGATCTATTTGTGGATCCTAGTGGTGCAAGTCCTATTCCTAAGCCTTTGCCTGGCTTCCAGGAACCTGTTACTAATGCTGAGTTACCCTTCCCAGACTTAATACAAGGGGAGGCTATAGCCCTACTTCAACTTGATTTGCCATGCTTTGTTGACACCCATAGGAGGCCTGCCCCTTTCTGTACCACAACAGAGGAGGAGTGGATTGAGGGAAGGTGAGGAATGGCATGGAGGGAATTGGAGCAGAGAAGAGATAGAAAACCACATTTGGGATGTAAAATAAATGAATAAATTTGATTAATATTAAAGAAAAGATCCTCTTTGTCCACTCCCAGGTGCTGGAATAATAGTCATGTGCCAGCACCACCAGTGTTACATCAGCCTTCAAGTGCTCTTTCAGCCTGTGCTGTTTTCCAGATCCATCTCTATTGATGGGTATGGACCTGATTTCCCTTTCTTTGCATTGCCATAAAATAGCCCATCATATCAACTATATGTTACTGATACATTCACTTACTTAACTGTTTCTCTCTTTTTTCACCCAAAAACCCCACATGTTTTATTACAAAAAAATTCTATGGTGAATATACTTGTACATGTTTCTGTAGCACATTCATGAGAAAGTTTCCCTAAAATCTTTAAGAAAACCAAACATTTAAGTCTCATTTTGTAATTCATAGGCACCATCAAATGACTTCTTGTGGGTATGTTACCAGCAGTGTGAGAGAGAGCTGCCAGTTCTCACCTTTGATAACATTCTCACTGTCAAGGTCAAATGTCTTGAACTGAAGTTGCACATCTTATGACAATATGCTTATCATATGTGTGTCTGTGAACTGTAAGGCTTTCATGTGCTCAACCATTAGTTGATTAACTTTGCATTCACCGTTGTAAAAGTGCTCTTTGTATTCCACTGCTTCGGCTATGGAATAGACTGCAAACATCTCTCTTAGGCAGTGAATGACTTTTAACCTGTCTGTGTCATCTTATTACTCAGAAGTACAGAATGAGTTTGTTGCTGTTTTTTTAAATTTAATTAGCATACATAATATGAGTTTAGTCTATGGCATTAAACACTGTTTGTTCCTGTGCTTCTCCCTTCATTCCCCCAACAAAGGACCCTCTCTTTACATCCTGCACTCCTTGTAGAATGCTTTCTGCTTTCAAGTTACCTTTACCATATTGCTCTCCCCAGTCTTTTTTTAGCACCATTTTCTCTTTTGTGCTATCCTGTCCAATGTCATAGTCTTAACCGTACTTTTATCTTTATATATACATACATATAAGCACAAACTAAAACCTATATATGGAAGAGAGAAGTTTTTGTCTTTTTGAGTCTGGATTATCTAACTTAAAATGAAAACATTTTAGAAAAGAAAACCTTGTTTTGCAAGTATTTGGCAGAATTGATCTGTGACATCTACTTCTGAGATTGCCTTCACAGGAGACCCTTTATTACTGAGTCCATCAAAAAACTAACCAAATTCTAGAATGTACTCCAAAACAAATTAACCTAAAAATCAGTACAATAGATGAAATAGGACATACACACAGAATCCCTGTGTGCTATTATCAACAAAGCCATGATTTCAATCCTAAGCACCACAGTCCTACAAAGATATGTGTAAATGGTAGATACAGTGTTATTTCAATATCCAATGTACCTAGTGTAGACTGATTCATATAGACAGAAATTAGCACAGTAGCTTCCAGGTACCTACAAAAAAAGATAAGTGAATATCTGCTTCAGAAATAAGAAAAACAAGAATTTTTTTTTAGAAATTGTGGATCAAGATGGCTTACAATAATATGAATGTGCTTAATGTCACTTCTTTACACTTCAATTAATTAAAATAGTATTCCATGGATTTATATATATATATGTATATGCATGTGTGGAAATATATATGAGCATACATATAAATGACTTTTGAATATAAAAATAAGAGGGACTCATGAGTGAGGTTGTTGTCAATCAAAGGCACAGAAACAAACTAAATAAATGGAAAAGGATGACTGCCAGTCATGGAACCAAAAGCTTTGCTTTGTGAGCCCTGAAATTTAGGAGTATCTGTTAATTTCATTTAAAATCAAAAGAAAGAGGATTCCACTTGCAGTTGCAATCAGTTCTTTATCTGCTCAAAGTTGGAGCAGAAAAAAATAGTCAATTTTCATTTGTACAGTCTTTATGTGCTTCTGCCCCCTAACTGATATATTTTTACAAAAGTCCTTGGGTGTCTGACTTTCTCTATGGCTACTGATCTAGGCCATAGTACACCATTCAGCATCCTCTGCCAGTAGAGTAGAGAGCAAAAGATACATGCCCCTTGGCTTGGCAGGAGAATATGGCAGTTCTATGATTTTTCTTAATTTCTACACAATCTTTGATATTGGTAATCCTGCCATTTAATATCTTCAGTCATTCACTGGAAAAGTAAAATAAAATAAAGTGCATCACAATCTATAATAGCAATCAAGCACATAATTTTGAATACTGACATTTTTATTCCTACTCCAGGTTTCACAATGTCACAATCAGCAAACAAGCCCTAGAAGGAAGCTTCCAAAGTCTTGCAACTGAGTTTAATCTAAACTACAACTTCAATTCCTACCTAGTGCCAGCTGCATTCCCAAAACTAGCCCTTGCTAATGGCCTTAGTGGGTGCCAAATGGGAGTAACCCAAAGATCCTGACAGCTGCCTTGGCAAAGACCTCAGCAGAAAGTATTTACCATTCCTCTGGGTGCTTGAGATGACAAAGTATGACCAGATTATACAGACTGTGGAAATCTATTTAAATCAGTGGTTCTCAACCTTCTTAATGCAGCAGCAACCCTTTAATACAGCAGAAACCCTCATGTTGTGGTGCTCCCCAACCATTAAATTATTTTCATTGCTATTTCATAACTGTTATTGTTTTATTGTTATGGATTGTAATGCAAATATCTTTGTTTTCCAATGGTTTTAGGCAACCCTCCCAAGGAAGTCTCAAACCACTATTTGAGAACTGCTGATTTAAAGTTTTCTTTAAGATCAAGGAAGAATCAAAAAGATCAAGAGTGGTCAGTCATTCAGCAACTGATGGGAGCATATATCAACAAATGAAGATTTGTTTAGGAGATGCTGCTATTGATGTTGGTGAGTATCTAAGAAGACAGATAAAAGGGAATTCAAGTTAAAAAGTAAAGGAATTCTTTCTGCACAGGGTTCATAAATTCTTAAGAAGTAAATCTTAAAATATTTAAGGAAATTTAAGTTCTTTATTTACTTATGTATTTTGTAGTTAAATATAGGGTATGCATTGATCTTAATAATGTTTGCCTTTTTT
>PVIU01032905.1:0-13032 GCA_004026605.1 Ondatra zibethicus | reverse complement strand
ATTTTGGAGATCAGACCTTTGTCTAATGTGGGGTTGGTGAAGATCTTCTCCCATTCCGTAGAATGCCTTTTTGTCTTAATGACTGTGTCCTTTGCTTTAGAGAAGCTCCTCAGTTTCAGGAGGTCCTAAGGGGACTTTTGAAACTGGACTAAGGATGCTTTGTGTTATGAAATGACCATGAGCCTATGAAGGTGGAATGTGGTAGTTTGAATGAGAACTGTCTCCCATAGAATCATGTATATGAATGCTTGATCCCCAGCTGGTATTTATCTTAGTCTTGCTTTCTATTGTGTAAAGAGACACCATGACTATGGAAACTCTTTTAAAGGAAAACATTGAATTGGGGCTGGCTTGGAGAGCCTTAGTCTATTACTATCATGGTGGGATATGGTGCTGGAGAAATAGCTGAGAGATCTACACCTGGATGAGCAGGCACCAGTAAGAGAGAGACATTGGGCTTGGATTGAGCATTTGAAACCTCAAAACCCATTCCCAGTTACATACTTCCCCCAACAAGGGCACACCTTCTAATAGTGCCACTCCCTATGAGCCTATAGTGGCCATTTTCATTCAAACCACCACAGTGTTGCTGTTTATGAAGTTTATGGAACCTTTAGGAGGTGGCACCTTGCCAGAAGAATTATGTCACTGAGGGAGGGATTTGAACTTCTATAGCCTGGCCCCACTGCTATTTTCTCTGCTTCCTGTATGTGGGTGAAATATGTCAAACCACCTTTCTGTTTGCACTTCTTTGGAGGCAACATGATGGACTCTATTCCTCTGAAAGTTGAAGCCAAAATAAATAATTTTTCCAAAGTTGCTTATGGTCATCGCATTTTATCACAGTAGCAGAAAACTATTAGTACAGTAACTAAAAAGGCAAAGGAATATTGAGTGAAGAGGGATTCACAGACTGAGAGAGAGCCTTTGGCAGATATACTTCCAACAGAGGATTAAGGACAAGACTACACAATGAATTAAAAAATAACTTTGAAGGTAAATAGTCCCACACCAGTAGCATGACATCTTAATAACTTTTAGTAGCGTGACTTCTTAGTTACTTTTTTCTATAACTGTGAAGAGACACCATGATCAAGGCAACTTATAAAATAAAGCATGTTATGCCCTTGGACAAAAGCTGCTCTCTGCTGTGGGAGCACATCCCATTCCTTCAGCCAATAGCCTTTAATATACCAGCCCACTTGGGCATGGACTCTTATACTATAAATGTAGCTGTAAACCATATGTGTGCTCTCTTGCTTCTGGCTCTCACTTCCACTGCTAGACTTTGTTTCTGTTCCCCATTTGTGCAGAGGACTGTTTTCTAGGACAGTGATCTGTAAGTCTCCCCTAAATAAATAACCCTTTATTATTCATAATTCTGAACTAGTGTGGAATTATTTTGTGACTTCCACCATCAGCTTTCAACCCTGATCAGAGATGCTTTTATTTGCAGTGAGTAGTGGTGGAATATAGAGGTTCATGACTCCCAAGATTCTGAGAATAAGTGATAGATAAGGGCTTACCCGTAACTAAGTCATTTAGACAACTTTTCCAATGACCAGGGAACACCATGAAAGAAAGACTGAGCAGAATGTAAGATACAAAATATATGGATAAGGCTAGTGAAATCTGTGTCTCTAGATATGACACAACCAATATAATCATGAACCTGATGTGGAAGTCTCCTCTGTGTGCTGTGATTACCATTAATGAATAAAGAAACTGCCTTGGCCTATTGATAGGTAAGAACTTAGGTAGTTGGGGAAAATGGAACTGAATGCTGGAAGGAAGAAGGCAGAGTCAGAGAGACACCATGGAGCCACTGGAGACAGATGCTGAGAATTTTACCTGGTAAGCCACAGCCCTGTGGCAATACACAGATTACTAGAAATGGGTTAAACTAAGACGTAAGATTAGCCAATAAGAAGTTAGAGATGGGCCAAGCAGTGATTTAATTAATACAGTTTATGTTTGGTTATTTCAGGGCTAAGCTAGCCAGGTGGCTGGGAAGAACAAGCGGCCAGCCTCCTCTTACAAAAAACCATAGCAGTTATGATTTTTTGCACTCAGCATGAACAATACAGGCCCTGTCAATAGTCATCTACGAATGGGAGAGGAGCTTATGAAATCCTACCTCTTACTGATGACCTATGGACTACTGGTGGATTCTTGGAGAGAGAAAGTCACTGTTTTCAGTGGTTTATCCACTGGCTACAGTTAATGCAATCCAAGGCCACATAGATATTTCTTTTCAAAACCAGAAGCACACAAAACAAAGAAGTAGATGTGAGAAAGAGATTAGTAGAGAAGATGGAGGATGGACAAGGAAGTGAGAAAGATATGAGAGGATGAAGACGAGGCAGTCAGAATGCAATAATGTATTTAAATATACTTACATATTAAAGAACAATTTTTAATTTTAAAATTCTATGAGTTATAAGATTTCAATTTATGTCATGAATTTAAAAGTAAAATAGTTTGAACCTTGACTGAAGAGACTCTCTACTTATTCCAAGAGGAAACTGGAGTGTATTTTACGTAAGAGATTTTGACCACAAATGGGAATGTCCTTAATAAAATCTCTGCAGAATTTGTGTCCTTTGTTCTTCTCTGGGTTATTTCTTATATTTTCTCCTATCTGTAATATTCCAGTCATATTCTTCAAGAGCTGAGTGAAGCTTTCCAGTCACCTGTGATGCCACTGCACAGCATACTGATTTTATGTGCTACACTTCAATATGACTGTGTCACAGAAAGAGAGCAAAGGCCAATAACACAGCACTGCCATAAGGAGGACCACCATTTCATCATCAAGAAAGTTTTAAACCTGCTTAAAAACATACAAGTGCATATGTGCTATATTACATAATCATTTTAATTTCTGTTTTGCATTATTTTGGGGACAGTAACTTATTTCAGTTCTTTCAGCTTTACAGCAAAAATGAGAGAAAGAATCAATCAACTAAGAAAAAGGGTAGAAAGGTTATTGATGAGTCAACATGTTCTTGGTAAACTATGTTGTAAAAAGGTTATATTAAATAAAACTGAAATAAATACGACATGGATATAGTAGTAAATTAAGATCACTAAAATTCATAAAGTAAAAATCCAACACACTGAGATAAAGCTAATACCTAGTTTTATGTCTACAACAATAAGATTTTCTTAAATACTAAGCTGTTATTTTTAAGATTTATATAAGTACTGGCTCAAAGAACCAAGATTTTATGGTTTATCATTTTTACTGCATAAATAATCTAAAACTCAGTGGTCATATTTTGCCCAAATGGTATTTATGTTTTCACACTGTGGCAAAGTCTTTACTTGCTAGAAACTACTACCCTAAGAGTAGAAGCAATTCTATTATGAAGAATTGCTTGTATTTGGGAAATCCGTTCTAAATTAAAATGTTTAAATCTGTTTGTGAAATGTGATCCATTATATAAAACTTTAACTATTTTTATGTTCTTCAACTCCCAAGAAAAGAGAAATTCATGGAATAAAGGCTAAAACCAGGCAGTGTCACCAGTTAGAAATAGAATCCCCCCAATTTGGAAAGAACAAGCTACCAGGTACTGCTGTGGGATAATGTTCTTGTATACTGTGAAGTTTCATCATTTCTATTGGTTTAATAAAGCCAGAAGCCAGGCAGGAAGAATAGGTGGAGCATCCAGATAAGGAGAATTCTGGAAAAGAGAAAAGGCAGAGGTGCAGTCATTAGCTAGATGCAGAGGAAGCAAGATGAGAATGCCTTACTGAGACTCTTACAAAGTCACATGGCCAAACATAGATAAGAATTATGGGTTAAATTGTAAGAGATAGTAATAAGCCTGAGCTAAGAGGCTGAACGGTTTGTAATTAATATAAACCTCTTTGTGTTTATTTGGGACTGAATGGTTGTGGGACCAGGCGGGAAAGAAACTTCCAGCTACAGGTACTTCTAACTACTGCCTGTGATGTAATACCTCAGAGACAAGCTCTTGGGTTCATGGCTTTCACTTCAGCATCATATCGCCTCATTTTGAGGGTACCCACATGGACTTAAGAGCCACTTCAATAGTCATTCTTAACTACACTGATGGTTGGATTCACAAATAACTAAGCTCAAAACGCTTTTAACAACATTTCTAATTTTTCTTCCTATTTCTTAAATCTTTTTCTGTTTGCCTACCTAAACCCCTAGTGTTGCTTGGGTCAAGTTTTCATGTTTAAAAGTATTATGTAGATATAGGGCCAAGTGAGTCTGATTAAGGAGTATGATGATGCATACCCAGGGTTTGGAGTTTACCAGGATGTTTTCTTCCATTATCTGATACATTGACTTCTTTAGATGATAGAAATTTAATTTTAGATATAATATTCCCATTATATGTTCTAAACACCATGTTAGACACAGACACAGAAAAGAAAGTAATGAAAACGGAAGAAAGACATCTGACCTGGATTTTAACCACTAATAGATGTGATATAGTTCAGGGGTTTCTTTCTTAAAGGTTTTAACCATAATTTTGCTCTCTTAAGACTGCTTTCCTATATATTCGGATTTATCCATACCAGAACATGGGAATGGGTTTCCTAGCAATGTGAGGCATCAAGCAATATATTTGGCTCTGTATGCATACAATGTGATGCTTGATGTGTTAATCAGGGTTCTCTAAGTGAATATAACTGATAGAATGAACATATACACCTATATCTATCTATTATCTATCAGTCTATTTGTCTATCTATCTATCTATCATCTATCTATCTATCTATCTATCTATCTATCTATCTATCTATCTATCTACATATACATACATATAGAAAGGGGATTTACTAGGTTTGCTTATAGAATGTCATGCAGAGAGTCTAACAATAACTGTCCCATAGCCAAGAATCCAGTACTTGCTCAGTCCATGTAGTTGGGTGTCTTGACAGTCCCATCCAATCTGGTGTTGAAGATTTGGGATATTCCTGGAGAGCTGCTGATCTTCATTCCGTGTTGGAAGTCTGAAGAAGTAAAGTTCTAATATTAGTGATTGAATGTCACAGCTAAACAGAATAGATGGACTTTAAGAGTGAGGGCAGAAGGCAATAATAAAGTTTCTTTTTTTTCTGGGTTGCTATCAGAATGTTCTGCCCACATTTAAGGTGGTTGTTCCTGCTTCAGATAGTCTGATAAAAAAAATCCCTCACAGGAGTTCTCAGCATCTTGTATTTTAGTTGATTGTATATATAGTCAAGTTTGCAAACAAGATTAACCATTACACTTGGTCAATAGAGAAACCTATGAACTGAAATTTCCAGAGAAAATTAATGCACTCATGTGAAGGATTTTCAAAGGCTGACTGTGTGGTGAATGCTTCAGTGACACGTTGGGGGTCAAATTTACACTGGGCTATCGCTGTTTCTCTGGATAGCTGTTTATTGTCTGCCTGTGCCTATGACTTTAACATTACTGTGACTATAGGCAAGTTCCTTTGTAATAACAAATATGAAAAGTTCAACGCAATATTACGATGTCCTTAAGGGAATAGATTCAATTGAAAACCTGGGTAGTAGTCTTTCAGATCAAAGTCTGTCAGCATCCTTCCTTTGGAGGAACCTATCCTCTCTCTGATTCCCTTGCTGGTTTTCAGTCCTCCTTAATAAGCATATACAATTTATTTCTTCTAGAATTTAAAGAACCCACTTATAAATGGTCCTTCACCAACTATTGCCAAGTTTTGTTCAGAGAGAAACAGGACATTTGTGTGATCAGAACTATAGTAAACATGTATACAAGCCTGAACCAGCAGGTTAAGAAGTTTGATGGGATGCCAGGATATATAACAGTTTTAGTGTAATGGGGTACCGGTGTTCACTTGGGGCTCACCAAACCCATTCTCTGGTTCCCTGTGATAGGTGAATATTGAATATACAGGAAAGACAGAAGACCAAACTGTGAAAAAAAAAGTGAAAGTAAAGGTTTTATTACATTCATTTGGGAGAGACCCTAATGCCACTAAATGGACTTTAACTTGGATATTTCATAGAGCCTCTGGATCTCCCTTTTCCCTCCTGGCCCTATTTAGATACTTGCATCCATGTGTCACTATTTCTCCCAAATTTTCTTCCAGTAAAATAAAAAACAAACTAATTAACTAACAACAGCAGCAGCAACAAAACAACCCTGCCATCTTGGGGAGTCTACTTTGGTTATGCCCCTCCAACTCTCCTTCATTAGGGACAGACTAGGAGAGACTATTTCTGCCTTACTCATTGGTACATATCTACTCAGCATAAAGCAGCGCATCTAAGACTGGTTGTTAACACCTAAAATTAGGGAGAATGTAGGAGATGACACAGTGTGAGAAAATGAGAGAATAAGTATGAAGCATCTCTGTCAAGACGTAATGGGCATGGGGCTGAAGATGACTCAGCAGTGAAGAGCACTGGCTGCTCTTCCAGAACACCCAGGTCCATTTCCAGCATCCACATGGTGACTCACAAGCATCTGTAATTCCTTTCCCAGGGAATCTGACACCTCTTTTGACCTCTGAAGACCCAGGCATCCACATGGCACTGAGACATATGTGTAGGTAAAACACTCAAATACATACATACACACACACACACACACATACACACACACACACACACACAATTTTTTTAAAAAAGAAGTTATAGGTTGGGGATGTAGTTTAGTGGTAGAGTGATTCCCTAGTATATTTAAGGCCCTCAGTTCCATGCAAGCACCACAAACAAAAGTCATCAGAAAGAAAATCAGGACAATGCCACAGAGAAGGAGAATCCAAGCAGAATTTTCAGTGTGATGGAAGATTGGCAGAGGGGAATTTTAGAGCTTAGGTCACTCCAAGTATTTTCTGACTCTTTAGCCTAAAGAAGAGGTGTATGATGAAGGCAGGATTCTCACTATTGTTTCTGTCTCCTTTTAGTTTGCGGGGAAATTTTTAATGAGTTAAATCTGTCATTTAAAAATCTATGTGGACCCAAAAGAATATCATCATGTTGACGAGGGAGTAGTTAGCTTGTAGAAAGAATTGGGGAATAAGGGGCGAGGAAGTGAAGGAAGCAGAGAAGATGGCTCAGTGAGAGCTGCTGGGATGGGCAGGTTTCATGTGGACTGTCTTCTCCAGTGTGCTTAAATCTGTCTTCCCAAGCATCCGAACATCACCTGGCCTCTGCCCTTTAAGGAATCCAGGGGTCTGCACCAGTGCTTAGGAAGCCATTCCTCTGATTACAGGTTCTCTTTCGCTATGAACATAACCTATGCCATAATAACAATATAAACTCTTTTTTTCCTTTCCTCTTTTCTCCACAGAATCTCCAGAAATCCAATCATCAAATTGCACCTCTGTTTCTGGACCCACCCAGCAAGGGTGCAGGCAGCCAAGATTCTTAAAGTGCCAGGTCCGGATGTGCTCTGCCACTGTAGAGGGAATAGAGCCAACCTGAATGGCCTTCATTAGAAGAGTGTGTCTGGGAAAAGAGTTGAGGGAGGATGCCTGTCTGCCAGCATGCTGCTTAGTCATGTTTTCCAGGACTGGTACCTCCTAGAGATTGGATGAGGTAAAGTGTTCTGTATCCAAGGGCCAAGAAGCTCACTTTCACAAAAGACCCATGATTTGTGAAACTATAGACTTCAGTTCTTCACTGTGGTGCTTCCAGATATAATGAGTTTATGGTTTTCCTCAACAATAACAAACATTAAAAAAAATCATCTACTTCTTAGGAAATCACTTGAAAGATCCAGGCCAATGTTCTGTATAAATGATAATGAAAATGTACCTGTGGGTGTGGCTCGGTAATGAACTCCTGCCAACTGCTCAGTTTCCTTCACTGCTTAAGGAGGAATAGGCAGAACACTCACACTCCATGTGAATTCCCTCATGCCTGTAGATAAGCCTCCTGACAGCCCTCACCTGGCGTGTTAAAAGGGTTCACAATGATTAAGTTTTGTGCAAATGTTCCCCATAAAACCATTTCTGCTTCACTGAGAAGGTAGAAACTAAATTGACTGCTGATAATGAGTCTGAGGAAAGGGGAGGTCCTAATATCATACCAGAAGCAGAGAGTTCATAAAACTGGGGAGGAGTCAAGTCATATACAAAAGAACCGGATTTCGATCCTTGGCATATTTGGGGTACTCAGTTGTGATCTGCCCATTGCCACTGGCCACTGTGGTACATTATATATACAGTTAGACTGCCTTTGCTGGGCCTATTGAAGTGCTTCCCCAGAAGTGGGAATCTGTACATGTAGCTATAGCCATAGAAGTGTGAGAGCTACTTCCTCAGAGAAAGCAATAAAGTAGTCATCAAGAACATAACTCAAAGTGTCATGAAAGGAATGAGATGATCCACTGGAAAGCACTTAGTGAAATAGAACTAGAGTTAGAACAAATGAACAGAACTCAACTGCATTAATAATTACCTTAAATATGAATTGACCACTGTCTAACTTAAAGAAACCATAACTTGATGTAACATAAAAATTTGAGATAAAGTATACAGGCTACATGGTGAATGCAGTTGGATTCAGACACAAATTGGAAGAAAGTAAAATGATGGTTAATATAATTCATGTAATCGACATCCAGAAGAAATTTGAAGTGACCATAATGTCAGACAAAACAAAATTTAAAACAGAAAATATTATTGCTAGAGATAGAACAACATTTTATAGCAATAAAAAAGTAATTCCATCAAAGTTAAAGCAATCATAAGCAGGCACACAAATGAACAGTCTAAGAAACCTTAGCAAGATGGCTGACATTGATGACATGGATGACAGGCCTTTAAGAAACATGGTCAGGGAAGAGATGTCCTCTCCCCTCCCTCCCTGCACATCCCTGCATGAATCAGGTGGAAGAGTTGGCCCTAAAATCCTAAGAAAGGGTGGGAGAGCTATCCCTGTCCCCACTAGTTGCAATAGGAGGCACATGAGGGCAGGTTCCTGTGCCTCACCCTGTTGATGGAGGTGTGGGTGCACCAGGCCCAAAATTGTAAGCATGGAAAAGCTGCCCCCATTACTATCTGTCTTGTGGCGGCAAGGGCTGGGAAGAGTCATGTGTCCCCACCCCACCCCGTGCACTTTACGGCTTTTCCCTTACCACCTTCAACAGACAGAACCACCCCCTTACCAGCTGCAGCACTCAGGAAAGTCGGCCCTGCTCCTGGCCTAGGCAGCAAAGTAGAGCTGACCCTTGTTGGCAGAGGTGCCGGTGAGAGAGCCCTGAGGGTGTAAGAGTGGGGTAGATGGCCATACCCCCCTTGTCTGCCATATGGTGATGAGGGCAAGGGAAAGAAGCCCCCCTCATGACCCTGCCATCTTACAAGCTACAGTACCTGGGCAGCACAATAGGGCTGATCCTGTTGGTGAGCACTCTGGAGAGTGGCCCCTATACCTTGCCTGTGCAAAAGGTATAGGTGTGAGAGAACCAACACTGAGGATGTGAGAGCAGATGAACTGGTCCTGCCCCTTGTTCCTTGCTGCAAGTGGTGAACTAGCCAGGGCAAAGGTGGAGTGCTCACCCTGATTGTGAAGACAGGAGTGCTGGTAGGTTGACCAACCCAGGCTCCAAACCAGGGTTATATGTTAGTCCACCCCAATACCCACCCCATCTGTGATTTCCTGGATCACAGAGTGTGCTGTGGGACAATGGTCTTGTATCCTGTAAAGATTTTTCACTTGTATTGTTTAATAAAATGATGATTGGCCAGTATCCAGGCAGGGTGATGAGAACAAGAGAATTCTGGGAAGAAGAAAGGCTCAGTCCGCAGTCATCACCCAGACATAGAGGAAGCAAGATGAGAATGCCTCACTGATAAAAGGTACCAAGCCATGTGGCTGATACAGACAAGAATTGTGGGTTAATGTAGGATGTAAGAGTTAATAAGAATACTGAGCTAATAGGTCAACCAGTTTATTATTAATGTAGACCTCTGTGTGTTTCTTTGGGACTGAATGGCTGTGGGACCAGATGGGACAGAAACCTCAGTCAACAAGGGTGGAGGACCGGGAGTCCTGTGGACCCAGGGTTGCAGGATCTTCATGACAAAAGACAGCAATGGGATGTTCAAGAAGAGTCCCAGTGAGGGCCCAGTGTTGGTGTAGCAGAGACCAGAGGCCTTGAACCAGATCAATGATTCTCTGCAATGAACACCTGCATGTAAAAATGTATGGATAAGGGATTTACTGCATGACCCACTGTGTCACACTGCTGCTTCTACAATGAGATTTTTTTCCTTCTTCCTTCCCCCCTTTTTTCCTCTTAAATTTTATTTTGTTTTATTAGAGTGGGAAAAGGGAGATGGGTGGAATCAGGAGGCATGATGTGAAAGACACAAAGAGTAATAAAACGAAAGTTTTTTTAAAAAGAAGTCTGGGAGGCCAGCTGAAAAGCTGCAGCTTCTAGAAAGCAAGCAACACAAAAATAAAGAGAGTGAGCTGTTGCCTTACCCATGCCACCTTTGTCCTCAGTGCCCAGAAAGATTCTCTCAGCTCACTATTTCTCTCCCAGGGAAAAGTGAGCATGCACTGAGGCCCTGTCTTCCTAGCAGCATGGTCTGAATGTTTCTGTCCTCAGCATTTCTATGAATGAACCTCCAGACTGATGCCTGCTGGGGGCGAGAGGCAGGGCTCTGGGAACTGAGCAGATGACTATTTGCTTTCATTAAATCACATTGTTACAGCATTGTTGGTAATAAGTTTTATGCAGGTGAACAGATTGAAACATCACCAATAAATACATTGAGGTCTGTGCTCATCACATTTGTGCTTGTGAAAGATGAAATGGTTTGACATCTTCAACTTTATGCTGGCTACATAGACAACAGTGACCCAGTGCACACAGGCTGTCCAACGGGATGCTTTGCCTGACTGCACTCACAAAGCTGGGCGTCTACAATTACTGAGCACAGCGGTCTCTACTGTATCTTTTTTCACTTTTTGACCTATTTCTTTGTGAATATGCTTCACACCTTTCTAGCTGAATGCTTACGCTCTCAAAGTATACTATGTATCCTATTTTACTGGAAAACAGTCTGTGAAACATTCAGTTGCTTGTGTTTGTGTAATTTTACTGTCTTATTCAACATGTAAACAAGCGCCTTTTTAAAATGATATGTACTTTGTGCCACCTACACCAGCCTACTTCATACATAGATTTCCCATGTCCTCCTCTAGGGTCTAGCCTGGTGACTACTGCCACTCTCCATACCCAATACTTGTTATTCCACATCCCACACCCAATGTCCCAGCCTAGTCTGTCCACCCATGCCTTTTAGTAGCCTACCTCTAGGCTTGTGCAGGCTCCCAAATCACTTGGTTCATTCTAGTCCCACCCTCTTCTCCTGTGCCAAAGCCAACATCCAGGCAGCTCCTAGGATGTGCCCTACCAGCATCCACCCACAGGACCATTTGTGCCACATCCACAAACTTAGGCCATATTCAGGCTTATCATGTTTTCTTCCAGCATCTAGCCTGGTGAATACTTCTGACCTCTTTATCCATACCTCTTCCCAAATATATCAGATTTAGGCTGGGTCCCATAGCCAGTGCACCAGCCTAGTCTGGCCTTCCCTGCCTTCACTGCACAGGAGTTCTAGGCTTGCACCAGTATACTCCCTCTACTCCCAGGTTAGAACTGGAATCAGAACCTGTATACCAGTCTAGCTTTTTCTGTCCATTTGATCTCACTCCATCCAAGCCAGTTCCAACATATAAACATAATTTGCCTTTACATCCTCTCTTCTCCTCAACCCAACTCTATTAATGATCAACTTAAAACTAACAAAGGAAATTCTACATGTCCATATCTCATCTCAGGAATAGCAACAATATGAAAGGGCAAATCAGGATCTTCTCTCTAAAACCTATCGGTCCTGTAGAAATACATTTGCCAATGAGAATTACTTAAATTAACTTCAAGACACAGAAATTAAAAGAACAATTATAAATCTCCTCAAAGAATTCAAGGAATTTAAAGAAGTCACCAATTTAATGAAACCAAGAAAAAAAGTTTAAGAATAAATACCCGAGTGATGCCCAAGAAAACACAAACATAAGACTGATGGAAATGATGAAGAAAATCCAGAACTTGAGAACAAAATTCAACCAGGAGAGAGAAGCACTGAAGGGACTCAGTCTGAAATGAAAATGGAACTGAAAACCCAATAACTCAAAGGAAAATTCAAAGGAAAGTCTAACAAAGAGAAATAAATCAAACAGAAGACACAATATTGGGTCTCAAAGATGAAGTAGAAGATTTAGACAAAACAAACAAGAGAATGAAAAAAATTAAACTACATGATAGAAACACATAGCAAATGTGGGGTACCATGAAAAACCAAACCTTCTAAGTATAAGAATAGATGAAGGAGAAGAATCCCAAGTCAGTAGCCTAAGCCAAATCTTCAAGAAGATCATAGAAGAGACCTCCCCCAAACTAAAGAAAGACATACCCCTACAGATACAGGGAGCATAGAAAACACCAAGACCAGACTAGAAAATCCTCAAGGTATTTCAGAATTAAAACACTAAGTACACATAACAAAGAAAGTGAGTGGAAGACTACAAGAGAAAAAAATACAAGTCACATATAAAGGAAAATACATCAGAACAACAGCTGATTTCTCAATGGAAACGTTGAAAACCAGAAATGCATTCCAAGTCCTGAAAAGCTATGAGAGCCAACCTAAAACAATGTACCCAACAAAACCAATTTTTCATAACATAAACAACCTATAAGAATTATATTCAACAATGGATCAAGAAAGTGTGGATTATATACTCATTAGAATACTACTCAGCGGTAAAAAACAATGACATCTTGAATTTTGCATGCAAATGGATGGAAATTGAAAACGCTATCCTGAGTGAGGTAACCCAAACCCAGAAAGATGATTATGGCATGTACTCACTCATTAGTGGACCCTAGGTATAAAATAAAGGACACTAAGCACTTAGCTCACAAGCCCAGAGAAGCCGAATAACTAGGTGAACCCAAAGAAAGCATACACAGAACCTCCTGGAAGTTGGAAG
>PVIU01032904.1:0-13033 GCA_004026605.1 Ondatra zibethicus | reverse complement strand
AGATCTTCACTAACCCCACATCAGACAGAGGTCTGATCTCCAAAATATACAAAGAACTCAAGAAATTGGACACCAAAAGATCACATAATCCAATAAAAAAATGGAGTACAGACCTAAACAGAGAACTCTCAACAGAGGAATCTAAAATGGCTGAAAGACACTTAAGGAAATGTTCAACATCCTTAGTCATCAGAGAAATACAAATCAAAACTACTCTGAGATTCTATCTTACACCTGTAAGAATGGCCAAGATCAAAAACACTAATGACAACTTATGCTGGAGAGGTTGTGGGGAAATGGGAACACTTCTGCATTGCTGGTGGGAATGCAAACTGGTACAACCCCTTTGGATGTCAGTGTGGCGATTTCTCAGAAAATTAGGAAATAACCTTCCTCAAGACCCAGTAATACCACTTTTGGGTATATATCCAAAGGATGCTCAATCGTGCCACAAGGACATGTGCTCAGCTATGTTCATAGCAGCTTTGTTTGTCATAGCCAGAACCTGGAAACAACCTAAATGCCCCTCGATCGAAGAATGGATAAGAAAAATGTGGTACATTTACACAATGGAGTACTACACAGCAGAAAAAATAACTACATCTTGAATTTTGTAGGAAAATGGATGGAGCTAGGAAACATTATTTTGAGTGAGGTAACCCAGACACAGAAAGACAATTATTACATGTACTCACTCATAGGTGGTTTTTATTTTATTTATTTTTTTATTTTTTCCATGATATTTATTGAGCTCTACATTTTTCTCTGCTCCCCTCCCTGCCTCTCCCATCTCCCCTTCAATCTTCCCCCAAGGTCCCCATGCTCCCAATTTACTCAGGAGATCGTGTCTTCTTATACTTTCTACTTCCCATGTAGATTATATCTATGTAAGTCTCTCTTAGAGTCCGTATTGTTGTCTAAGATCTCCGGGATTGTGGCTTGTAGGCTGGTTTTCTTTGCCTTATGTTTATAAATCACCTATGAGTGACTTTTGGAGCCTGTCCTGTCTCTTGTAGACCAGGCTGGCTTCAAACTCACAGAGATCTGCCTGTCTCTGCCTCCTGAGTGCTGGGATTAAAGGCGTGCGCCACCAGCGCCCTGCTCTGTTCATGAGTTCTTTTTTTTTATTGATATTTATTGAGCTCTACATTTTTCTCTGCTCCCCTCCCTGCCTCTCCCCTCCCCCTTCAACTCTCCCCCAAGGTCCCCATGCTCCCAATTTACTCAGCACGGAAATCCAAGAATCATGAGATAGAAAGGCAGTGGGACTTCTAAAAGATCACAACTCAACTACTGAACTCAGAGATACTGAAATGGATCAAATGCTCCCAAAGGGTTGCAAACAAAACTGACCAGTGACTTCAAGAGGACTTGAGAGAATAGATGAAAGAGCAACTGACCCAGGGCCTGAAGCAGGCCAGTAACACAGAGGAAAGTCAGCAAAATGGGTGAGAAGTCAGCAATATGGGACCAGCAAGAGGACCCAGTGGGTCAAGGTACTGTTTGCCACGTTGACCACATGTGTTTAAGTCTTGAGACCCACATAGTGGAACGAGAGAATCAACTCTCACAAATTATCCTTTGACCTCCACACACATACTGTGGCACAACGTGTGCACACACATACACAAAATAGGCAAGTGTAATGTCTTAGTTACTTTTATGTTGTGATCAAGGAAACTCATAAAATAAAGCATTTAATTTGACTCATGGATTTGGAGTGTTAGAATCTATGATGGCTGAGCAAAGGAGTAACTGAGATCTCACATCTGATCCAAAACCATGAGGAAGTGGAGAAGGACAGTGGTGGGGACGGGGAGGAGGAGAGATGAGAAGATGGACACTGGGAAGGGCACAGTCTTTGGAAACCTTGACACCTGCCCCTGGTGACACACCAACAAGAGCCCTCAAGATTGAGAGACTCTGGAAATGGAGTGAGGGGAAAGGACCTGCGTGTCAACCCACTGTGGCATTTAACAAGTCACATCTGAGTATCTTTTCATCGTTCATAACAAGCATAGGTTACTGCATGCACGTGGGGCAAAAGAAGGGCTATATTCAGGAGAGGCTGCAGGTATTGGGAGGAAGAAGCATCAGAGGAAAGAGATGGCAGAAGACTAGAGAGGTATAGTATAGGAAGAAAGTGTGGGAAAACAGGAAGGGCTCAAAGATTCCGCAGTCCAGTGGATACACACATGCATATGTCCACACATGGAATGCAGATCAAGTGACATGTTACCTAGAAACCCCTTTCAATAATAAAAAAAACCCAACATATATTGTACTGGGGGTGTAGCTTCATGGTAGAGCACTTGCTGAGCATGTACAAGGTCCTGGATTCCATCCCCAGCACTGTAACCTAAACACAGCACTGAACATCCACGTTCCAGGCTCCACCTGTCTCAAGCATGATCTCCCTGAATACTTGCAACAATGATTTTATAGCCCCCTTTGTGGGTGAGAGCTAAAACTCAGAGACTATGAATCCCTTGCAAAGGCACATATTTAGTAGATATCGAAGGCAAACCTACACTTGTCTTGAGCTGAAGCTCACCTACCAAGCATAGTCTGTTGTTCTCTAGTTTGCCACTGCAGGTGGGGTGGAGGGCAGAGAGCTGGACCCGAGCACAGCTCATCCTTAATCTAGTCTCCGTGATTTCTTCATTGTCAGCAGACCCGAACTAGACCCACGTGTCTCGTCTAGCAGGTGGCTGAAGACCATGTCAATCATTCTGGCATGGACTGGCTATTAAGAGAAGTTAGGTAAGGCAAGGGAGGGGTGGGAGATATTTGTCCAAAGTCAAGGGCACGGGCTTACTGATGACTGTCCCGGGGCTGTTAAAGGTGTTTTGAGCATCAGCATTGGGTACTCTGCTGAATATCCTCGTGCCTAAGGGCCCTACCAGAAATCCACTCACTCCTTTCCCCTAATACCCTCAGAGGTACTTCATTACCTCAAAGGTCTTGGGACAAATTCTCAGTTAAAAATAACCAACTCAACAACTTGTCATCTGTGCAGTGGCCATGTTCCTGCCCTCTCTAGAATTTCTCCATGATCAAAAGGAAGGGACCTTCCATTTCCTGAGCACGTATGACAGGCAGTCTGTTTTATATTTACCCCTTCATTCCTCATACACTTGCCTTGTGTCACCCATTTACAGGTGGGAAAACCCAGACAGAGCTAAAGGAGCTTACCGGCACAGGGCATGCCTGTCACACACCAGCCTACATCCTTGGGTCCTGAACTTTCTTTCTAGCAGAGTTTACCCTCAGCCATGGGTGGCTCAAGCTGCTTTCTGAAGAAGGCCCAGTTGCAGCTCCTGTTTGTATCCCCAAGTCCCCTGGCTGCAGCTGGGCAGCACAGCGGTAGACAACAGCGAAGGCAGGGCGCCTCCCTTCGGTCATGTCACTGCTCCTCACGGCTGCCAGTTAGGGCCAATAACTTCAGAACTCCAGCTCGGTGGATCCAGAGCAGCCTGGAAAACGGGCAAGGTGGCTGGAATCAGAGCATGGTCTGTGCAACAGGAAGTGAGGCTGCTTCCAGTTACTAACAGTGATCTCAAGTTCTTAGGTTTCTGCTTCTTTCGTCTACCCACCCTCATATTCATATGTCCACTGGTCTATACATCTACCAACCAACCTATTCACCTGTCTCCTCACCTATTTATCCCATCCACTGACCCACCCATCCACCCACCCATCCATTCATCCATCCATCCATCCACCCACCCACCCACCTACTCATCCATCCATCCAACCATTCATCCATCGATTCATCTTACTATCCAACTATCCATCCACCCACCTATCCATGCATCCACCCACCTATGCATGTGTCCTCTAAGCATCCACCCACCTATGCATGTGTCCTCTAAGCATCCACCCACCTATCCATGCATCCGCCTATCCGTCCACCTATTCCCAATACCTATTCATCCAGCTATCCACCTTCCACTCTATCTATGCACTCACACACCTATCCGCCCATGCATGTGACCCTTCAACACAGAGCACAGAGGTGGAGGGACTAGTTTTTATGTTTACTGTGACACTTTTTTTTTTTTTTATCTGAGTTGGAAAATGCATGACGGGAGTGTCTCTGTCCTGAAACACTCTGATCTTGGGCAAGTGAGATCTCAACTCTGGAATATGGGCACATGGAAGAACCCATTCTGTTGTCTTGTGCATTCCTATTGAACAGAAAGGTAGCTGAGGTTGGCAGTTGGGGGGCTCAGCTCAGGGTGGGCTGGAGCATTCTGGATGCTGCCACTCACTTGAAAAGTGGGAATTGGATCACTTGCTCTCCCTACCCCTCAGAATTGTAGGGAGGACTCCACACAGTAAATGGTGCAAAGCATCTTGAAAAGAGAGGTCATAAGCTACAATACTTCAGACCCCAGATATGCCCAAGAGCCCACGCTCCAGGTTGGGACAGAGCCTGTAATGACCACCAGGGGGCAGCAGATGTTTACACTATAGTCAAAGCTAGGCTGTGCTGGAGGCTCCATTCCTGCTGCGTTCAGGGATCTCAGAGTATGGCTGTGGATGCCAAATCACTTAATTCCCTGGGTCTTCTAGTAAGAAAAGGAGACAGATACAGCCTAGGCAAGCCTTCCTCCCCTCTTATTATTATTTTTTATTTTACATTTTTACTATTTAATGTGTTTGTGAAATGGTGTGGGTTTGGAGGTGAGGACATGTTCTGGGAGTTGGTCCTCTCCTTTCACCATGTGGTTCCGCAGGATCAAATTCAGGGCATCTGTCAGACTTGGCAGCAAGGCCCTTTACCGACTGAGCCATCTCATGGCTCCTCCTTTATTTTTGAGACAAGGACTCATGTGACCCCGGACGGCCTTGAACTCCCCAAGTAGCCAAACTTTTTTAGCTTTTGATCTTTCTGCCTCCACCTATGGAGTGACAGGATTACAAGTGTGTGTCCCACACCCAGTTTATGTGGTGCCGGGGATCAAACATGAAGCTTCACGCACGCTAGGCATGAGTTACACCAATGGAGCTCCAGCCCCAGCCCCTGGCCCAGCCCTTAGTTGATAAGAAAGTGTTACACAGCTTCACAGTTCAGAGCCGGGTTTGGCTGTTGACTCTGGAATCAGCAGCGCTGTGAAGGTAGAACCCACAGAATCAGAGTAGAATGCAGGCTGGGACCTGCTGCCTTTCTAGCAACCTCTCTGCTCCTTGTTCCCATAGCAACAGACAGGAGGAGGCTGGTCTTCACACTTCCTTTTATTTCTCAGGGCCTGGGCTGTGGCACGGGGCTTTGCTCACATAAAGTCCGTAAATGCCGGCAGAGGGCCCAGCGGCAGACCCTGCCCTGCTCAGGCAGAAGTCCTAAACTGACACAGCACCACATGGCGTGAGCTTTACTATCACTTCATATGGTGACTTTCAGTGGGAGTTCTTGGGTTGGTCTGCCCACTTGGAACATTTCTGAAGGTTCTGGGACTGAGTATCTGTGAGTCAATGAGTACCCTAGTGTCATAAAGTTTTGGGTGGTTGTCCAAAGGGCTTCACTGTGGGGGCAGAGAATTCAGGCTTCGGGCAGCCACAGCCCACCTACATCCCCTTGGAGGGACAGCCCCACTCTGGAGAAGCTGCTGCCTCACATGGGTGTGTGGGTTGTTCATATGCTGTCTACCAAGGAGGACGTTGGAGAGATCAGTGACATACCAGCTAATATGGTGCCAGGTGCTGACAGTGCTTGTGACACCCAGCAGTGTTCACAAAGTGATAAACACTTTGCAGAGGAAATGCCGCTGGCCGTCTCCATGAGGAAGACTGAATATGATTGCCTGGGCGTTGCTGAGGGAACAGCCATCTAGGCTGTGAGATCCCTGCATCCTCTCCACTGTAAGATCACCAAGAAAGTGCAGCTTGCCGGCTTTCCCATCCCGCAGCCTTTGACTACATTAGCCTCGGTTCATGGACTGCTCCTGTACTCCGCTGCTCATGCGGCTATACCCGGCTGCCTGGCAGAATCATGGCAGGGACAGTGTGAGGACATCCTTCCCAGAGATGCTTTTGATTTTTATTTTTTAGGAATGGGGTAGCCTTTGCTGTCCTGGATCTCCCTCTGTAGAGCAGGGTGGCCTTGAACTCACAAAGATTTACCAGCCTCTGCCTCCTAAATGATTGGATTAAAGGTGTGTGTCACCAGGCTTGACTCTCCAGAGAGACTTTCGTTCTTTTCTTTTGTTGTTTTTTTAATTATTATTACTTAAAAAAAATACCAATCCAAATTCCTACTCCCTCCCTTCTCCCCAGCCCTCTCCCTCTCCTTCCACAGACCCTCCCACCCCACCCCTCTAACCCTAAGCCCTGTGGAAAGTCCAAGGCCCTCCCTACTACATCTAGGTTGAGCAAGGTTTACATCCAAAGAGAATAGGATCCCATGAAGCTGGTGTATGCAGTAGAGACGCATCCCAGTGTCACTATCAGTGGCCCCTCAGTCTGCCCCAGCTGTCAACCCCCTTCAGAGGGGCTTGGTTGTTCCCATGCTCGGTCATTTTCAGTCCAGTTGGAGTTGGTGAGCTCCCATTAGCTCAGGCAAACTGTCTCAGTGGATGACCCCCTCATGGTCTTGAATTCCTTGCTCATACTCTCACTCCTTCCACTCTTCACCTGGATCTTGGGAGCTCAGTCCAGTGCTCCGATGTGGGTCATTGCCTCTGTTCCCATCTGTTGTTGGATGAAGGTTCTATGGTGATATTTAAGATAATCATCAGTCTGACTACAGGGTAAGGTCAGTTCAGACACCCTCTCCTCTATTGCTTAGGGTCTTAGCTGGGGTCATCCCTGTGGGTTCTTGGGCATTTTTCTAGAGCCAGTTTTCTTGCTAACTCCACAATGGCTCCCTCAATCAAGATATCTCTTTCCTTGCTCTCATCTCTGTCCTTCCTCCATCTTGACTATCCCATTCCCTCAAGTTTTCCTCAGCCCCCCTCTCCCATTCCTTTTACCCCCTGCCCCCTGCTCCCAAATTTTTGTCTGATTCCAATTTCCAGGTGGGTCTATATATGTTTTTGTTTGGGTTCACCTTATTACTTAGTTTCTCTAGGATCCTGAACTATAGGCTCGTTGCCCTTTGCTTATGACTAGTCCAGAGATGGCTTTTAATGGAAGCCTACGTGGCAGTCTTCTTCAACTTCTCAGACAATTCCTCTTGGAAGAAGTGGTAGAAATTGGGTCCTAATAAAGCCAGGTAGCTCAAATCAGACGAGTCAAGACAGTCTAATAGGGTCAGAGACTAGTCAATAAATCTAAGAGACTAGTCAATAAATCTAAGAGACTAGTCAATAAATCTAAGAGACTAGTCAATAAATCTAAGCTCTGCTCTTTACTCAGGTGAAATGGCAGAATGGCTGGCTCAGACATCTTCATTTACCCCCATTAAATTCTTCCTAGGAGCTAAGAATAATGACGCAGTGTGAGGCCATGTGTGGCAAAGCAGGAGCTTGTTGTCGGGTCCACAGGAGTCGCACAAATATGGGGACAGACCACCAAAGGTTATTACACCAGAAGCAAACTTTATTCCAGAAAAAAATTAAAAAAAATAAATCTCCATGGGGCACAAAAAGCTTACCAGCTAGTTGAGACCACAGCCAGAGATGGACTTGTAAGACTGTGGCAATGGGCTGTTTCCGAACTCCCCATTTTATAGCAAGAAGCAAGCATTATGCATGAACAAAGGAATTTTTACAATCTCAAGGTAAAACTCAGATACAAATTTTTTTGTTTTTGTTGTTGTTTTTTTTTACACAATATCTATTAACTGGGTTTTTAAAGCTAGGGTTTGTATTTAGTCCATTGTTTCTTCTGGCACACTCTGATGGTGTATAACCAAAGCTCTGACACTGCCAGTTTTGTGTAGCAGGGAAGGGTATGGGACAATGCACAACCAAAAAGTCAGATACATTCCATTATTTAATAGTTAACTCAGCTCACATTAATTGCTGGTTATGAGTGGCCGGCAGGGGCACGGTATCTAAAAGCTGACCCTCAGTTTTTCAGAGGGCCGCTACAGCCTTGCAGACAGAGCTATGGATTGTAAAGAAAAGTAACCCAGTGTTAATAGTTAATCTTTCAGCTGCTGAGAAAGCTGCTGACAGCTTACTCTTGTTCTCCTAGGCTTACAACTTTATATTTCTTTATTTCTACATTCTTATTCCTGGAATCTACATTTCTATATTCTTGTTCTTGGACTCTTATGTGTGTTGAGGGGGGGGAGAAGGAGAGGGAAAGTGAGGGAGAGAGGAAGAGTGAGTGAGAGAGAGACAGGGAGAGAGAGAGGAAAGGGAAAGAGGAGGAGAGGGAGAGGGAGGGAGGGAGGGAGGGAGGGGAGAGGGAGGGAGAAAGGAGAGGAGAGAGTAGATTCACACTGATGTCTCAGAGATCTAGAACTCTCCAGGTAGCCCAGGAATGACTCAAACAAAGCAATCCTCCTGTGTCAGCTTCCTGAGTACCAGGATTGAGTGCTCAAATCTCACACTGACCTTAAAATATAAGGTTTTAGAAATCCAGTCATCATAAGTGTGTCAAAATTCACAGAAAATGAAACCCACCCTTTTGGAAGGTCTTCACACAAGTTAGCAAGCAGGGGTGTGTGGTGGTGATAGCGCTAACTCTGGCATTCGGTTGGCTGAGGCTGGAGGGAAGCAAAGCCAGTGTGGGCTCTATAGCAAGTTCTAGGTCATCCCAGGCTAAGTAGAAAATGAATGGGGGTAGAGAGAGACAGACAGACACAGACAGAGACACACACAGACACGGGGAGAGCGGTGGGAGTGGGTGGGGGCACAACATTGGTGACAGCAGGGAACCACTTCAACCACAAAGTCCCAGGCTCTTCCAGCGGCTGCCATACTGGGACAGGCCACCCGGGTGAGAAGGAAGGCCCTGGAGGGGCAGCTGCACAGGCCCACAGCAGAGCAACACCGCTCAGCTCACAGGAGGGGGCAGAAGGGGAGAGAATAAGTGGAGATGGTGTCACCATGCTGCTCCAGGGTGGGGCTGTCAGTGTCCTACAGATCTTACCACCTCCCAACCCATCTCCTTGTGGACCAATCTTTTGCAACACATGAGCTTTGATGGGTCCTTGAGATCCTGCTGTAGGCATTCCTTGGCCTTTTATGAAATGCGGAGGCAAAAGATGCAAATGGACCCCTTTCCTGGCAACAAGGCCCCTCACAGTTGCCTCTGGAATAAAGGAAAGGTCGGCCAGAAATCCAAGTCGTCTGCATCACAACATCCTGTCTGTGCTCTGTTGGCGCGGTTTCTCGGAGCACCTGCCGCATTCTGCCTGCCTGATGGTCAACTCTCCAACTGACTCTAACTGTAGCCCTTATTTGTATGTAGATTTTCACTAAGGTGATCTCTTCTGGATGCTCAGCTATGGCCAACTGAGGCCAGAAAGATGGTTCAGTGGTTAAAAACACTTGCTACTTTTCCAGAGGACTGGGAGTTCAGTTCCCAGCACCCACGTCTATCTGGTGGTTCAAAACCACCAATAATTCAGCTCCATGGGATCCAATGCCTCTGACTTGCATGGGCAACTGCACATACCCCGCCCCCCCCCACAGACACATGCACAACTTAAAATATTAACAAATTAAAAAATACGTACCAGATGTTGCTGTAGCTATTGAAGGCGAGTGGACAAAATGGACTCACATTACGAGTTTACTGGCTCACTAGGGGAAATGAGCCAGGAGAAAACCCTTGGCTGGTGGTGTCTAGGCCCTGCATTTGAAGGCTTTGGGAGCCTCTGAACCTTGTGCTCCTGCCAACCCACTGCTGCTGGGAGCGCTGCCTGTTGCTGCCTGAGGGAACTTGGTGTTTCTGATGTGTGGGCTCTGCAGCCATCTGTGTGCATGATTCTGTCTGCGCAGGAATCCCAGCTCTGACTTGTACGAGGAAATTTCAGCCCTCAGAGCTTCATCTTTTCTGGAAATTGAGAATAATTAGAGTGTAATTGCCCTTTAGCGGCTGCAGGGCTTGGTTCCATCGATAGAAAATTCATGTGCCCTCAAATCCCTAATAAAAATGTCATTGAAGAATATAAACTATACAGTTCCTTGTGTGTGTGTGTGTGTCTGGAGAAGTCAAACTCGTGGTCTCAAGCACCGTCAAGGATTTCACCTCTGAGCCCAACCCATAAGCCCTCCTGTCCTTTAAATCCTTTCTAGATGACTTATCAAACCCGATTCAGTGTAAATGTCATATATACAGCTGCTACATGCATTGCTGATAGATAAATTAAAACAATGAAATATTTGGTTAAGCTCATCTATTTGTGGGTGTGTTCCTGTGCAAGTGTATGTGGATGCCCAGGCCACGAGAGGAGTTAGAGTGGGACACCTGGCTCATTACTCGCCTGCTAGTCCCCATGGCTGAGCAGTCCATGCTCCCAACTGCCAAGCCGTCTCTCCAGCCCAGGCTGAGCAAATTTTCAAATGCATTTTCAATCTGCGGTGGGTTGAAGATGTAGATGATTCCTCTGAGTCACTGAGTGGCATGCATGTCCTTCCTGGGCCAGCGGGGACCTTTTTCTTCATATCTGGTTCACTTCTGAAACTACATCCTTGTCTTCTAAGGCTTGGGGTTCTCTAAGTCAGTGATAACTACTGAGGATCTGGGAAGCAGTGATGGGGTCCTGGGATCCCAGCCAAGCTTTTCTCAGGACGCTCTAGTGGCTGAGAGCATCGACTCCACAAACTTAGACAGCCGTAGGAGGAATGGTGCCTCAGCTCTGTTCAAAAGGTCATGAAATGATGGGGGTGGGAAGTGGGCTAACCTTAGTCCTGGTACCCCCACTGCCCACAAAGTTTGTCATATCCCACATTCTGGTGACAACTACTGGGTCTTACCGTGTTTATTCGTCTGAGCTTGGAGGGCAGAGTAAGAATTAAGAAAGAAATAGAGAAGAGACAACTGACAGAGTTGGGAGGGCATCCAGTAAATACTGAGATTCGCCTAGGGTTTATTTCTCATAGTTTCTACAGACCTCAATCCAAAGAGGAGGGGAAGGCAAGAGGCTTCTTTACCAAGATACAAAGAACAAAGTAATGACCTTCTCAATACCTTAAGCATTAAGTGACCACAGCCTAGGTCAAAACATCCTGTTAGTAGCCACTCCTTAAGTCAGACCTCCTGCCATACAACCCTGAAGGAGCAAGGACAGGTCTGAACTTTCCGACCTTTAGCAAAGGTGGAACAGGTCTGCTTCTGTGGGCTCCCACAAAGGTGACTCCCATGAATTCTCAGCTCAAGGAGCTTCTTGGCTTTCCATCTTGAAACACTCAGAAAATGTATTTAATGTGTATGAGTGTTCTGCCTGCATGTAAATCAAGTACCACATGTGTTCCTGTTACCCACGAAAGCCAGAAGAGGGATCAGATCTGCTGGAACTGAAGTTACAAGCAGTTGTGAGCCACTGTATGGGTGATGGAACCCAACCTGGGCCTTTACAAGAGTAGCCAGTGCTCTTAACCACAGAACTTCAGCTGCACCTTGGAGCTGCCAATCCCATATTGTTCATGTGGTTTGGAATCCAGTCCTCCTCTTGTTTCCACTGAAGGACATTCAGGCTTAGACCTTTCAGGGCCCAGCTCCTTGCCTGTGTTCTGCATGGCGCCTGCCCTAATAAGAGCCCTTCTTTGCTGCCCCCGGCTCCGCTCTATTTACCATGCTCACCGTGAACCCACCTCGTTTCTCTCATCTGTCTGGGAGCATCTCCCAGGACATGCTGGAGAAGGAAGGTCAGATCCTCCTTTCTTTGAGAAAATGATGTCATGTAGACCGCTCTCAACAGCACACAGGTTGTATCGTCTTCACACAGTGTACAACACCCGCAAACATCAGCCCTTACCTCTGATCAACTGCTCTTTGCCCCGGGTCTGAGCCCCTTCGCTCTAAACATCTGATAGCTCTCTGGAACTCTGCCAGAGACCGGGGCCTGTAGTTTGTCTTCTCTGGCTCCTAACAGTTTTTTTTTTTTTTTAATCTCTCTTCAGTTTTAGCTCTCTGTCTTCTCTTGCCATCTCACTCCTTCCGCCCTAGCTGTTTTGGAGTTGTTCAACTGCTTGTTCAACAGCCACCAGACAACTGACTGGTTTCTTTGCCCCTTCGGCAGCTCAGTTTGGCCTGCCAGCTGCTTAGCTGTCACTGCTGCTCCACTGCTTCTGCTCTTGTCAGCTGCTTCCTTTTCCACACAAGCAGCTTGCCACATGTGACTGGAAGTGCGCAAGAAAAGGCCCTCCAAGAGACGACCTTCCTTGGCCCTACTGGTGCAGCATTAGAGGAGATGTCTTCTGTCTGACTCAGTGATGGAGCCTGAGACCTGGCCTGCATAGCTAGAGTAGGGGTGTCCGGACCAATTACAGCCTTGCCTCTTAGCACCAGTCTAAGCTGTCCAAAGGCCCCTCCTCCTCTAGGTGGAAATGGCTTCAGGATCAGCTAGAGTTAAGTCTGGTGACAACAAGAAGGCCGCCCCCACCCCACAGGACTGCCTGAAGTCATAGGACTTCAGGTGGTGGGCATTGGTGGAGTGTTCAAGATGTGTGGTGTTGGCCTAAGAGCAGCCTGGCTGCCTGCTTAGGGAATTAGGGAGTCAGATTTCCCCATTTCCCATCGTTGCTTGTTCACAGGAAAATGAACATTAGAAGTGCTTACAAGTATGAATTTAAGGAACTTACTAATGCTAAGAGTGATTTTTAATTTTTTTTTTAATTCCAGGGATGTGGGGTCCTTTATCTTCCCTGAGGATAAGCCTTTGAGGGTTATAGACTAGTTCCTTGTTCTGGATGCTGTCTGACTCCTGGTCTCCGGCCATATAGAAACATGAACTGCTCGCACCCCTCCTCCTGTGACCTGCACTGCTCGCACCCCTCCCGCTGTGACCTGCACTGCACTGCTCGCACCCCTCCCGCTGTGACCTGCACTGCTCGCACCCCTCCCGCTGTGACCTGCACTGCTCGCACCCCTCCCGCTGTGACCTGCACTGCACTGCTCGCACTCCTCCCGC